>JAEMWC010001553.1:0-65000 GCA_016490735.1 Pachyseris speciosa
GGATGGCGCCCACATTAAAGTGACAGGATGCAATGATACTGATGAGAGACAGAACTGGGCCACACTTAAAGGACAAATCATGGAAGTCTGGTTCACCCCCTCAGGCCGCCAAAGTGATCGCCCTCTTTTTTGTAATATTGATACGTACAAACGGTTAGACTAGTCTTCACGTCTCACAGTACTTTCACTTAATTTGACTCTGTGGGAAGTAAAGAACCACTAGGGACACACAGATCTCTGACAGTGACCACCCCTAGGTGTCTGTCCTAATTCAATATTATCCCTAAAAAGCCCTGCCGGATTGGGAGAGGATAATTAAGTAAGGATATGTATATGTGGAAAAGAATAAACAAAATGATCCTCAAAAGTAGTGTCCTGATTTTATTCAGTTTCCTCTTGCTAGAACCATATCAAATACTCGGACATCTACGAGGAGACCTTGTATTTAGATACTGAACTTACCCTTGCCAAACGGAAAATGTTTGGTGTCAAACATCATGAAACATTGTTTGGTGACAAAACATATTGATTTTTGAATCCAAGTCCAAAGGTTATCAAACACGACCAAACACGATCAAACACCATCAGACAAATAAGCTGGGCAAACGGTAAAATGTTCGACCACCAAACATTTACCTTTTTGCCGGGCTTTAAAGGGCTTCAGGCTTCGTTTAACATATTATAATCTATGGGATGTGGTGTCTGTGAAAACAACGACTCCTATTGACGAGCCACAAAACAAGCATGAACGCTAGAGTCTTTCAATGATTATAGTTAATTTCGCGTTCTTTGGTTTGGCAGAACTCGTGGTCTAAGCTTTGTATTGATACAAATGGAGACTCGCAAGGATTGAAACTAATACAAAGCAAGTGTAACCCGAGACAAGATGATCAGAAATTTTGAGTGTGACCTGGCAGTTAGATCCATCAAGAGACGAAGAGCTAATCAGTGCTGGACTGTGGGTGAGTTGGACACTTTTAACGACACAATTCAGTAAACTTCAGGACCGCTTTAGGGGTTAGATTTAGGGGGTTAGATTTGGGGTTAGACTGTTTCACGCGAACGCCTTTAGTTTAAATTTATTGCGTTCTTTAACTGCGCCGACCGGTTAGCTCAGTTGGTAGAGCACCGGACTGCTGTGCGGGAGGTCGCAGGTTCAAACCTCGGCTGGACCAACCCTCAGAGTCTTAAAATAACTGAGGAGAACGTGCTGCCTTTGTAATGACAGCTGCAAATGGTTAGACGTACAGGTCTTCTCGGATAAGGACTATAAACCGCAGGCCCGTCTCCTGCATCTTCAGTGTTATATGGTTAGCAGGGGACGTTAAAGAACCCACACACTTATCGGAAAGAGTAGGGCACGTAGTTCCCGGTGTTGTGGTCTGGCCTGCTTCACGGGTTGGTGCTTTACATAGGGTTAACCTCATGCACCTTTCCCCTTGGACAGAAATGCCCAAGAAAATTAATATGAACTATGCTCTGAATTGTCAATGCAACTCCTTTCATGAAAACTTGTCTCAGCTTGCTCTGTAACATGGTTTTTAAGCGGCAATTGATTTGGATTATCGCACACCTGAACAGTACGTCACAGCTGTTAAGGTTTGTCGTAAGCAAGTTGCTCTTTACCAGTGGTGCTCAATAGGAAATGGAACATTGTAAGACGTTTTAATCGAAGGACTTGACGAGGTGTAGGGTGAATGGTTTACAAAACTAAAAGCTAATGTGTAACGTTTCAGGCATCAAAAATGCGGTATGAGTTGTAAAATGCTTAATTTATCATAAATCCTCCGTTTCCACAATCTCTTGATCTGTTGAATAGACCTTTAACTCACTGGAAAATATAGCTTCAAAGCTTGAAATGTTGCATTAAACGTTCTTTAGAACAACTTGATACATTGTCCGCCTTTACCCTCCAGGTTCTACGGGTCTGGATGGTCCAGGCTCTTTGGTTCATCTCGGGTCCCTGAAGTGCATTCATCCTCATGGGGGAGGGAACAGTGTTGGCGAAGGCACCAAGTTACTTATTCATAGTGGATGTAGCTTAAGCAGGTATCCAATAGCAATGATAAGTGACGAGTTTTAGAATGGGAAACAGGAATTAAATTAGCTCCTTCCTGCCATCCATACATTTCCTGGCTTTTTTTTCAGGAAGTGTGTAATTTAGCCTGGTCATCTCTCCTGCCCTGGGGAAAAGCATGGCTTCATGTGGGCGATGAACGAAGACTGTACTGTGTTGTTTACCAACTGTGTTGCCTACTAAGTTGTAATCAGGCACCGAACAGGGGGAGGGGCTGGGGGCTTTAGCCAACCCCCCCCTCACTTGTCAATGGTACAATGTCTCGAGGGCAATCGTATGTTGAGTTTAGCTTTGTAGATACGTTACTGATTGCCAGTTATGATTAGTTAAGCGAAAAGGCATTTAATTTTTTGTTTTAAAATACCGCTTTCTTTTGCTGAAAATATATTTTTTACCACACCATGTTAGTTTTAAACGTATTTCTAGCCATTTCAGAGAAATTTAATTTAAAAATTTTCCAGGGGGCATGCCCGGACCTCCCGACTTGACTCAAGCTAAAGCGTTCGAAGTGAGTCCCCACTTGTAAATTTGCTGCGTGGGCCCTGCTGTAAGAGGTGATAAACATCCGTAAGACGGACACCCCAATAGTTTCGATACGAGCACTTTTTCAGTTTTTCATTCACAATGTAAGCAATCACTTAGTACGGCACTATACAAAAGTTAATTTGGTCTTTCTGTTCAACAGACTGGAGTTCAAACTGGAAAAGGGCAATCTAAAACACACCAAGAGTGGTAAATGTGTGAGACCAATGGGAGCCGCCACAGATGGTGTTGTGCTTGGTTTGTACTCATCGTGCGAAGGACATCAGTTTAGTTTTACTGCTGGTGGATCATTGCAGCACGTGGGAAGTAAGAAATGCGTCAATACAAGATCAGGGGTAAGTATTAATATCCCTGTAAACCTAACACTATAAACGTTCACCACATAATAGATAAGCAACGTTATTCCACAATCACAATGTGTTGAGTTGTGTCTTTTGAGTGCGTTTTGCACACGTTGTTCCGTCGCTTCACCAGCCCGTAATGATGCTGAACGATTGTTTTAAACACATATCACTTGTTTTCTGCTCAGAAAATGATCCCAGTCAACAATGAGGACATAGTCCTCAGCAGCAAGTGTGAAAACAGTGATGTTTCAGTGCAAAAGGAACATCTACAGTTCAGCTTTATACCAAGTAAGTAAATGCCATTCATTCCTTTACCTTGTTTATTCTGGTATGTTTCTTCCTCCTGTGAGGTATAATTGAATTGAGTGGGATGTGACGAGATAATATGACATCACACGATTTCACATTCACATTTTTTCCGAAAAGTCGCCGAGTCCGGAATCGACGCCATATTGAGACGTCGGTAGGATTTGAAAAGTGCTAACTGTGCTGGTCTGTTTGAGGTTAATCGTATGAGATGATTCCTGTGATTTTATGAATATATTGAATTCGGCTAAGATTCATAGTAGAAAAACATGAAAGAGGTGGACGTGGCTACGAGATAAAAAAAAAAACTGGGAGATATGAGATGAGATGAAATAAGATACGGTGAAACGAAGTGATATTACATGAGGTAGTTTTAGAGACAAGTCGTTGCGGTTTAGACATGGAGCTTAAGCAACGAGGACGACGACGGCAACGAGAACGTCACAAAACAATAGGATTAATGAGCAAGAACAATCGCTGCCGTGCATTTTACATTTTGGTACATTTCTTGGTCCTCTGAAAACACAACGTGAAGTGACCAAAATTTTTTTGTTTCTCGAGAACGTGAGCGCATGAAGGCAATTTTGTACTAGCGGTCATAGCAATTAGTCCCTGACAGTTGTCAGCATTTTTTAAAGTTAAACAACTTTGAACGATGGTGAAAGAGTTAACAAAAACGAGAAGTTATATTTCGAAATAGCGTTTTAGTTGCCGTCGGTCGTCTTTGCTTAAGCTATATGAAGCAAGACAGGGTGACTTGATATGAAAGCAAAAGGAAAAAGCGTCGAGGTGAGAATGAATGGAAAGGAATGAGTGAAAAGCAAAAAAAATAATATGTTTAAAAATGCTTTCTTTAATTAAATGTCATACATAAATTAAAAAACGTTATTACGCAGATAGAATGGGTTAACAAGTAGTCATGATTGTCAACATTTTAACTGTTGAGTTGAAGGGGAAGGGGAAGACGGGGGACGGACGTAACGCCTGGCTCACCATTCGTTAGGGATAGTAAAATCCTTTATTTAAACACGATCAGTAGTTAAAGCAAAATACATGCTTAAGGGGTCGTGTATTATCTATGAAAACTACATACTTAGCTAGATTTAAAAATATAGAAATAAAGGCAAATTAAATTATTAAGCATCAAATTTTGTTTGCCTTGTCTCGCACGAGTAATAATACTATTTGGAACAGAGGAAAATACTACGGAGAACTTTCATCTGCTTATCTAAGAGACTAGGATCTAGGGCTGATAAATTCAAAAAACAAAATACAAAAATAAAACAGTCATATGGTGAGATTCATTTAGTCTATATAAATTGTTAAACAGTTGAAGAGAATGCACGCGTAAATTCAAGAAAGGTTTAATGTAGGATCGATCTTGCCGCGCATTGCAAATTTCAGACAATCTGTTACCCCACAATATA
This sequence comes from Pachyseris speciosa, assembly GCA_016490735.1. Taxonomy (NCBI): domain Eukaryota; kingdom Metazoa; phylum Cnidaria; class Anthozoa; order Scleractinia; family Pachyseridae; genus Pachyseris; species Pachyseris speciosa. The sequence continues at coordinate 4,698 of JAEMWC010001553.1, forward strand.
TTACTTCTCTCCGTACTAGTGACTAGAATTCTATGTAACGGTATAAAATGAAATTGTCTTATTTTGTTATCGCGAGTGATTTTGTATGTACATAATATCATTTATATCTACTGAGGTAAGGTACATGCAACTAAATAAGGTAAGACACAGTTAGAATGAGCTGAGATGAATTAGGTTTACACGAGGCTAAAAGACAAGACTATCTGCGAAATGCAATAGGATTACATGGGATCAGGTAACATCCGGGGGGGGAGGTACTCCCTATAATGGCCTATGCGGAGAGGCTCCGCCGAAAGGGGTATCTTTTTCACCCTTCATGTATATGAAAGGGCAGGGATTTCACGAGTCGAAGTATATGAAAGGATAGGGAAATCTGTCATTTAGGTATTTAAAAGGGCCTTTCATTAAAAAATTAGTACCCCCCCCCCACCCGGGGTAATATTAAACATGTAATATTAATAGATGGGTTGGGAAGGGATAGAAGTCACGCTTCTACACATTGTGAGGTACGTTTTGACTCAGTAACTTCGTATTGTCACATCTTTATACTTTCTATTCCAAGCCGATCCTTACGTTCGCCTTGACAAGTGCACGTATTTTGACCAAGCAAGACTGGATCAGCGCTTTGAGGTGGTAGATGAAGAGATCGTCAGCATCTGTAGCAAGTTTGCGAGAAGTGAGTTTAATTTTCGTAACGTGCATTTGTATATCACAGGAAAGTAGTAGGATCAGTTGCTTTAAAAATCCAACCACAAGGGAAAGAGTAGAATCTCATTTCCTTCGTGATCACTGCATGCGAAATTTTCAAGTGAAATAAATAGTGACGATCTAGCTTTAGAATAAAACATAATATGTTTTGAAATGATTCCAAACTGCGATCTTATGTTCTGCAGCCTGACAGCCTACAAGGTGACAACCTGACAACCAGGCGTTAACCACTGCACCCACCGCGAATAAAATCCTACACTCTATTGTTTGTTCTTCAGATCTTGCTTTCAAGAAGAAGACGGAACAATCGAGCACTGATAGCAATGGGTTCAGCAGCAGAGCTGTCGATGAGAATTATTCAATTTACTATGATCATAAATCTTGCACGCACACAAAGAGCGAAACGAATCCATGGTGGAGGGTTGATCTTGGCCGGGAGTTCATCGTAACAGGTGCGTAGCAAAAGTATTTTAGCCATCAGCAGCACATTGCGGCAGATGCACAGTATGGTGTATGATGTTTGACAATAATTTACTGCTGCGCATGGTAACAAGGGTGACACAGAGATACTTAAGTATTTAGTTAGATGTTCGTGACAATATCTTACTTTACTGATGACCCGTGCAGCGGCATAACTATAGTATTTTAGCTGCACATTGTGGCAGGTGCGTGACAGCAAGTTACTGTCCCGGTAGTCCAAACAAATTGCTATCGATGACTATATAGTTGCCGATCATAAAATGTTATCGATAACAACACCACCAGTCTGTGGAGCAAGTTATCTCCAACACACTTGAAGCAAAACATGAATCGATAACAAAGCGCTGTTTTCCTTTCCAAAACGTTTTGCCTTCTTTTGTATGCGCCATGTTTCCCAGACGAACACTGCCATTAACATACACAATCTCCCTACTTTGCCGAGGCCCTTACTTTAGTTATTAGTTATTAGATGTTTTGCTTGGCAAGTCGCCAGAGGACTTAAGAGTGGTGCGGATGGAAACGCAAGTCAGCCAATCAGGTTCAAGAATTTGGAACAAAAAATAATGATTATTGAAAGGCGAAGGGGGATAGCGAGAAAACGGCGGCCAGCCGTTGTAGTTATAACCCCCCGCCATTCTGTTCTATTAATAATAGTTAGTTTCCGTGAATTATATTAGCTACCGAGGAAGACCAGGTAGTTGATTTAACTGTTTCAGAGTGTTAAAAGCTCAGAAGGAGTTACAAGTAACACCTTTACCTTGTTTTCAGATGTTATGATAGTGAATCGTCACAAGTACTTCGAAAGGCTAACCAACTTCGACGTGAGAGTTGGTGTCAACAAAAATAACTTACAGAATCCCACGTGCCACGACCGCGTGAGGACTGTAGGCCAAGGTCAGGCTCTGAGACTTCAGTGTGCTCCACCAATCCCAGGACGATACGTGTCGGTGCAGATGTTTGGACAAGGAATTTTATCATTGTGTGAGGTGACAGTCTACTCCAGAGTGGGTGAGTAATTTGAACTTAACTATACGGCTACTTTCTTTGTTGGGCAATACCTGAAGACACGGGGAACCACTGGAGAGTTTACTGTATGGTTTTTGGTTGAATAGTTAAGGGAGGCTGTCACTAGGGACGGGCGCATAAGCGAGCATTAAACTTACGAAAAAGAGGGCAGGTAGAAAAACGACAAGATTATCATTGTTAGAAACCGACTTTACTACTACTTCCAGCTAGCATGGCGCAAGTGAAAGCGCAAACAAATCAGAATTATAACCTAAAATCAATATAAAACATAAAAGGTCATGTATATGCCTCTTTCTAAAGAACTAACAAACAAGCAGACAGATAAATAAACAAACTAGCAAGCAGACAAAGAAACCAAAAAGCAACTTTCAATAGCCACTGATCAAGTTTTTATCATATTATTTTCTACCGTAATATATTACTTTCGCTTAGAGCGTTGTATCAAACAAACAACGAGGCGATATCTTTTTGTATGCTGTGACTGTGCTGTGACTTCTAAAATTGATCCCTGCTTCCCTGAATAGGTGCCCTAGCGGATCTCTGTCAGCTTAGTAATGGAGGCTGTGAACAGGTTTGTTACAACCTGTGTAACCTAAAAGTCAAGTGTGGTTGCTGGCCAGGTTACACTCTCGCCTATGATGGCAAAACCTGTGTGGGTAAGTGGTAAATGTGTATGTCGCTTTGGGAAAAGTTTTATGCCCCGCAAAAAAACAAATAGACAGTGAGATGAGCAAAACTGAGCATCTTGCAGCGTGTTTTGAGGTAAAATGAGACGACGGAACCAACGGCTTAGCATCCCCGCCTAAGGACGCTACCATCCAAGATATGACATGCACAAAAAAATTACTGGGCACAGCGTGTTATCCAAATGATGTAGTTGATTTTAAACAGCTGGCTTTTTTCATTGTTTGTTTAGGCCTTTCCGTTATAGCGTTCAATCGGACTTATTTCTTTTCATAATAACAGTACAATGGAACGCACGACTTACTAAAATAAGATCAAGGATTCCTTGTGGTTATCTCGGAGATTAGAAAATCATTCGTCATGTACACCGTGATGAATTGAATTCAAAAAATTGTGGGCAACATACATTGTAAGGTGCATTTATCACCAGCATGTCTCTTTATCACCTTCGAGTCTAAATTTTGTTGATGAAGTCACACTTAATGTCCGAGTAAAAAAGAAATAGAAATTCAAAGTCCACAAAATTTTAGATGGGTTGTTGCTTTTAACTTAGAAAGAGCATGGTCTTGTACATGTTTTACCAGTTCGAGTGACATCTCTTATTAGTTTTAATTAGAGTAGTTTTACCTAACCCGTAAAGCAATTTTTATTAGACAACATGTAATATAGCGTAATAGTCAAATACACACAAAGAAATACAGAGGAATTAGTGTGCAATAGCTATTTGTAGTTACTATTACACTCACTGCTATTTCACGGGTTACGTAATATAACTAGTAATGTAGAAGCCGATTAACGCTAACCCAGTTTCGAGGAGGATTTTACGCTCAAAGTAAAGTTAAAGTCCAGTCAAAACTTAAGGGTGAAAAGGGTGATGAGCTTAATCGTGCTTTGAACAACTGGGCCCAGAAGAATATGGAACAGGGCCTGGTTGTTCGAAAGCCGATTAACTTTATCCAGGATTAGCGTAAACTTTGGTTGCATCTTTTAACTTTTTTGAGTTAAGTTTTTAAGTTTCTTTTGCTGCTTTTTGCTTTTTAGGATTGACGTCCTCTAATCTAAAATTTGCAGAATATCAGCGTTGAACAACATTTGTGGATAGATAAACTCCTTGGTTAAGTTTTAATCTTGGATTAGGGTTATTCGATATCGGCTTTCAAACAACCCGGCCAAGAACATTAGATTAGAAGTAATACTTTTTTCCTTTGGTATTACCTTAAATCCAGGAGATACCAGCATGTACTGAGCATGCTATCTATAGGAATTCTAACTGAAGTACTGAAGTGTGACACTTTTCGCAAAAAGACTGCTCGCAGTAACAAAATGTGATTATCAGTTGCCTATTTTGTTAACTGATACATTGTTATTCTTGTGATTTTCTCCCGTAGACAAGGATGAGTGCAAGTCCAACAATGGTGGCTGTGACATTGCAAGAGGAATCTGTATCAACACTCCTGGAAGCTATCACTGTGCATGTAAACAAGGATATGAACTCAAGGAGAACAGTGAATTTATCTGTGAAGGTGAGTTAGTGAACTCCACACTGAATTGAAACAATTATTGACTAAAGCTGCTTCCTTATGAGATCTCAGGAGCGAAGTATTATTATTTCTATTATCTTATAACATGTTATCTATCTTAAGCCCATCTATCTTCCTGAACAAGAAACAAAATGCTTAGGACGTATACATCCGCATTTTTTCCTGGAAGGTCGAAGCGAATTTTGCCTACAGGATCAGTGTACTTTCACGAGCTTCATATTTATTCTCTATAAATACATTCATGTTAAAATATTAGTCGCTTTTCCACAATTATATACCCAAATGAAACGACAGCGAAGGTACAAAGATCTGTACAACCTAAAGAAATATTTTTGGCTAAAAATGTTTCGCTCTTCGAGATCGTTTCTGAGAAAAGCTAACATGCGAACATGCGAGACATAGCGATGCCGACTGGGTTTGATCTGGAACGCACTGCTTTGGCAATGGAGTTAGGGACGGATGGTTTGTGACATCAGCTGGCGCTGAACTGGGATGCTTCACTGGTCCAGGTCTGGGCAACCCTGGCTCTGGATCTGGAATGGCTGGTCTTTGATTAAACTCTTGTGGTTGATCCTGGATCGCCGGACGAATATGGCGACCATTTCTGAAATACCTGGCACCGGATTCGGTCTGTACTTCGATTCATATCGTCTGGGTGAACTGTCATCTGGCTGGCTGATCACCGTGGCTTTCTGCCAGATTGGTTTTTTGGGGTCTAACTGGATACGGACACTCTTAAATTGCTGCAGGTCCTGAAACTGCCTGGCTGTCCGGTTGTAGTGATCACCTAGGGCCTGTTTCTGTGCTATCTGGGCCTCCCTGCTGATTTCCAGATTGGGACGCAGATATTGATGGACAGGCGCGCTCTTTACTTCCGCTGAGTGGTCTGATTGGTGTCGCGCGGTAGATCAACATTGCGAGATACGATCAGATCCTGACTCTTCTGCCTTCTCCATGATGTTCTTGACGACTTTAACCATGGCTTCAATAACACCATTTGACTGAGGATACCTTGGGCTCGAATGCTGTATTTGGAACCTGTATTGGAGAGGAAATTCTTTGAACTCTTGGGACATGAACTGGGTTACCTGATCCGTGAACACTGTCGCTGGTATCCCATATTCTGTCTTGAGCAGGCTGATCACGTGACTCGCCGTCAGGTTCAACAGCTTCTTCACTACAGGAAATGTGCTGAAGTAATCGGCGACTAGTAAGTAGTGGTGAGAACGATGCTAAAATATATCGACTGCAAGTTTGAACCATGGCAAACTAGGCACATCATGTGACAGCAAAGGTACTTTCTGTTGGGCTGGTTTGTGTTTCTGGCAAACGTCACATGCTTTCACTGCATTTCTCACATCATTTGAGATCCCGGGCCAAAACACTGTCTCACGTCTCTCAGCAGGGTTTTCTCCTCTCCCAGGTGACCTTCATGGAGATCCTGCAGATATTCTGCTCTCTGCGAAGTTGGAATCACAAGTCGATGAGCCTTGACTATCAGACCATCCTCAATTGTAAGCTATTCGCGGTAATTCCAGTAGGGTTGCACTCGTTCCGGAAGTTGCTGCTTCTGAGGCGGCCAACCATGGAAAATGTAATGGCGTAACTGGCTCAGTGCCGGATCTGCAGTGGTGGCAATTCTGGTCGTGTCAAGTCGGTTGTCTGTTGCCGGAACGGCTGAAGTAATTTGTTGCGCTAAAATCACCTCCAACTGCTGTGTGTCCATAGGCTTTGGGCTGAGTGGGTCAATTCGACTGAGGGCGTCTGCAATTGGGTTATCCTTTCCACTAATGTACTCTAGCTGGATTTCGTATCTTGCCAGTCTCAGCAGTAATCTTTGAAGCCTTGGACTTGCGGTGGCCATTCGTTTCTTCCAAATCGTTTCCAGAGGTTTGTGATCTGTTTGAACTCGAACTGGCTCAGCATAAACATAGTTATGAAGCTTCTCCATGGCGAACACTACTCCTGGTAACTCCCTTTCGATGCTGGAATAGCGTTCGTCAGCTGGAGTGAGAGTAGATCACTGGTCTTCCTTCTTGTAGCAATACTGCACCCAAACCTTTCATGGAGGCGTCCGTTTGAATGACATGCTCAGCCTTCGGGTTGAAATACGCGAGTGCTGGGGTTCTGGTGAGTTCCTCTTTGATGACATGAAAAGCCTCCTGGTGGCTGGAGTCCCAACTCCATTCCATATCCTCTCGAAGTAGAGGTTTGAGCGATTCGAAGAGCCTCGTAAACCGGGCTGAATAGCGCTTTAAATAATCTACCATGCTCTGTAAACTCTGAAGATCTTTCTTGTCTTTTGGCGCTTGCATCTGCTTTACGGCTTCCACCCTCCTGTCGTCAGTCTTCATGCCTGCTGGTGTTTAAGTCTGCCCGAAGAATTCGCACTCCGTTGTCTTAAACCGCACTTTCTTCGGGTTGAACTTAATTCCGTTAATCCTCGCCGTTTCAAGTAGCCTGAGTAGGCTAACATCATGATCCTTGGAATCTACCCCTCTCGCTAGGATGTCATCCACGCATCCGGTGATTCCTTACATGTCTTTAAGAAGTGCATTCAGTCTCTCTTGGAACACATCTGTACTGAATTTTTAGACCTCTGAGCCACTCGTACTCTCCCCATGGCGTGTTGAAAGTTGTCAAGACTGAGCTCTCAGAGTGTACCTCCACCATCCAGTATCCTGACTTGGCATCAACGAGCGTGAAGTATTTTTAGCCATGGAGTTCGGCTCCAACCTCATCAGTCGTCTTCGTGTGATACTGGTTCCTTTTAATGCTTCGAGACAGGAACGATGCTGTTGATCCAGTCTGTGTGTCCCTCAACTGGGTCAGTGATTCCTAAACTGCATAGCCTTTCCAGCTCGTCTTTGTAGGCTGCCTTTTTCTTTTCGGGTACTTCCCGAGGTGGTTGTTGTACAGGTTGAACGTCTGGCTTAAGCTGAATGTGGTACTTGCTCCCTGGTAGCTTTCCTATGCCTTCCAACACATCTTTAAATTCAGATAACACATATTCCTTTGTGATAGGCAAACAGTGTCTCTATCCATTCATGATGACAGCATCGTCCAACTCTTCACGTGTGGGTACGTTGACCTCGGTGGAGTCTGGTCGTAGGGCGTTGACACTTGCATGGATTCGTGGCGTACCGGTTAAAGAAGGTGGAGTCACATCTGGAAAGGCAATGTAGTCGACTTGCTGGGCTGTTTCTCTGCCTAGGATAAGATGCCCTCGAGTGTCTGTTACTTGTCAAGTCGCCATCTGTGGCTCCTGACTGTTACCAGTATGGATAGCAATTCTGCACGCTCCAAGGTTTGCTACGTGAGATTCACCATATCCGAAGATTTGAACGGAAGTAGGCATAAGCTCCTTATCACCAAACAATGACTTGTGCAAATATAAGGGCATCACATTGCAACCTGCACCTGAGTCGATCTCACATTCAATCTGATGAATAGTTCCACCATTTGCTGCACTCAACCAAAGCGACTTGATGTGCTTGTTAGAAGTGTCATTGATGCTTTTGACGTGGAAAGACTGAATATGATGAAACATTGCTGGGTGACTTGATTGTGGCTCTACTGGTTCTTCCTCTGCGTGGTATCCTGGCGTTGGGATGTGGGCTAGATTCTGACTAGCACTGGTCCCTGGCTTCGCCTGCAGGCCATATACTTGAGCCTGTTTGTGTCCCGCGGGTCTGCTTGGTTTAGCCATTCTGCTTCTAAAACACTTCTGGTAGTGGTCCTTTCTTCCACACGTATGACACGTTACATCCTTGGCCGGACACTCAGACTTGGGGTGAACAGGCGTTACTCCACAACAAAAACATCTTTGCCTCTTAGTTCCTTCCTGTTCTATAGCTTTTAGAGTCTTGCCTTTGATTGTCCCGTCTGCCGATTTCCCGCCTTTTCCATGCTTCGCTTGGACTCTGTGTATTTGCGTTGAACCTTGCTGGATGGCTGTAATTGCCGCCGTTGCGTACTGAGAGTCTGCATAATCGATCTTTAACAATCACTTTTGTAAATGAGAGTGGCAATCTGGATAACTCGTTCCGCCGTGAGCGAGTCCTGGTATTCCTCTAAGCACTTTTGATAAACTTTCGGATTCTTTAGATCAGGGAGAATAGCGTTCCTGAGAGCCATGTCTTTCGCTTACTCCTGCCAACCACATGCATCAGTGATTTGCCTGCACTTCTCGATGTACTCTGATAACTTCAAATCACCTTGTGTGAGCACTCTGTACTGAGTAGCTCTGACCAATTTGCTCCCACTGGGTTTTCATTGCTCCTCCACCTTTTCGAGATGCTTCTCCCATTTCTTGAGATTGTCTGCCGAAAGCGTTGCCTTGTCTAAAATGTTCTGCCCACGTTAGTCCGACCACTGCATAAAATCGAAACCTTCTTTTCCCACTCTGGGAAGCGTTGATGAAGTTTTCCGTCATCTGTCCAGTCCAGAACCGGTCCTTTTGCAAGAACTTCCATTGTGAATGCGGTCTGTGAACGTAACGAAAATTCGCTCGAACACTGTGGTTTTCGATTATCGATGACTCTACTCGGTTTCACATACACTTGAATATATATAAGTGCGTGCCTTGAATAAATTATTCTGGAAATGTTTACGAGTTCTTTACGCTTGATATAACAATGTAAGCTAATTAACAGCACGATGTAATGTTATGTTACAACTGGAGGTGGCAACGTTTTTGGGGATTTTGACTGAGCCGATTTGCACTTATAACCTCGAAATCTTAATGAAATTAAAGTTCCCCGAGTACTCGCGCCTGATGTCATATCAGAAAAAAAGTTGAATTTTCTGCGGTTATGGTTAAGACAAACTAGCGAAAGGAAACTTTGTCTCGTGGTCCTCACGTGTCACACGTTTCTGTAAATGTTTAAACGACTGTAGCCACTCGCGCAAACAAAAACTCAGTGGTATCAATTTTTAAAAAGACTAGTGTTTGTTTGTTCAATTTCATCGTTCCACATGCAGTTCAAACGGCTCCGTCATGAACAGCATCTTTCGATGCAACTAGTAGAAATTTGCTGCTTTTCATATGGCAACCTTATGTTTAAAACTTTATTTGTTTTATCTCAAAAATACATTTCAAACGAAAAATTCTTATTCAATTTTGCTGTAGATTTCAACGAATGCAACCTGAACAATGCGGGTTGTGAACATGTGTGTAACAACACAGCCGGGAGTTACAACTGTGATTGCAGATCAGGCTTCAAACTCAAAGCTGATAAGCTTGGGTGTGAAGGTAGGTATCATAGCACGTACAGTAACATCAAGGGTGGAGGGTGACGGAGAATGATGGCGATTGTTCGGGAAAAAGGAGACGGAGGAGGCTTACAATGAGCGCTTTCAAGGCCAATAAGGGATTTTCTTGTTCTTTCATTTAAGCTAAACCTTGATCGGTTCAAGTCTTTACTTAGAAGGGTGGTTAGAGAGTTTCGCAGCCTGTATTCGGACGGTTGTGGCCTATAGTTCTACCCACAAATCCTTGAAATCTCCTGTTTGCTTGGTCAAACCAATGATTATACAGTCAAACCTCTATTAAACAGTCACCCTCGGGAAAGAGCCAACTGACAGCTTAATAGAGGTTTTTCAAAATATAGTATGTAATATGGAAAAATGTAAAATGGAACTGTAGCTTGTATGCAGTATATTGTAATAATCTGTTAACAAAAACAGTAGCACAAAATATGAGCCGAAAAACATCAAGTAACTGCATGGTCAAGGAAGCTCATTCCTATAATTCTAATGTTGTTTGTAAGGTAATCGTCTTTGTTGTAAACCACATTAATAACGTATAGTTTTGCCATTCAACGTGAACCACTCTTGCACTGATTATACTGTATATTATGTTGTGTTTGATGAGCTGCTGAAAGAAACTGGACATGGTTCGCGTATCGTTGGGTCAAAATACCGCATTGTAATTTCCTATAGAGGTGAAATACAATAAAATTAGTCAATTAGGAATTCTAAATGGTGAACAAAGTGACAGTAAATAAGGGGGCCGCTTTTTTGGGAATATGATATATGTCCGTTTAATAGAGGGACGCTTAATAGAGGTTTGACTGTATTACATATGGGGTGGGTAAGGCTTGGGCGACGAAATAAGGAACCCCCTCTACGTGCGTTGTGTCGTGCGGAGTAGGACTGGAACGAGCGGTCTTTCCACCTTTCTACACCTTTTTACACGCAAGAACCGAACTCAACACTTACCATTCTTCTCTGTTGCACGAAAAGTTGAGACATTGCGGATCACGAGCTAAGCAGAATCTTAGTACAACCCAGTTAGCTTTGTCTTTATCGTGAGCCGCGTTCTTTTCTTTTCTTTAAGAAACATTTTTACGTGCTTAATTTTCAGTTTCGTAAGTTATTCATTATTACCCTGTTATTTTTTCTCGCATAATTTCGCTATTGTGTGAGCTTCAATTCTAGTACGAATTTCGTTATTTTGAAATTATTTTTTTAACGTATTTGTCATCGTATCGCAAACTTTGCCGTGTGTGGAGATGAAATAACGTTTGTAAGTGTCTCGAGATTTGGTTGTCGATTTAGCTTATTTGTGACGTAGATTTTTTATTTTGCAGCAATCATTTCACTTCACTTATCGTAACCAGTAACCAGTAATTGTAACCAGTAACCAGTAACCAGCAATCGTAACCAGTGTGAATTAAACTAATCTGACGAGTTGTAACACGATTCAGTTTGGCCTCGAGGCAATTTAGTGTGTTAACTAGTGTCTTATTCGGTTAATTTTTGTGTTATTTAGTTCTCATATTAGCCTTTCGCACCAACAACAGCGCCGTTGTTGGCTGTTTTGATTTCTTCCAGCGTTACCATGTAAAAGTGATTTTTCTCCCCCTCCTCTGATCAATGAAGTGTACCAAGGAAGCATTATTAGATACTTTTAGATCGTAATATTAGACTAGCTTACAATGTTGGTTATCCTGTTTAGACATCGACGAATGTGCTCTACCAGATAAAGGTGGCTGTGAACACACTTGCTCCAACTATGAAGGTGGTTATTACTGCTCCTGTAATGCAGGCTACAGACTTATGGATGACGATAAAGGATGCGAAGGTAACACACTAAGCGCCAATTTAATAGAGGACTTTCGTTGTTAATGGAAAAAAAATTATTGCACTCAATGTCTACAAAAGGACTTTGTTAGTCGAAGGAGACTAAACTGTTTTACTTTTCAAGGAGAGTGAGAACTGAACCAGGGCTGAAAAAATCTCCATTGCGCGGGATGTGCAAACTCATACTGCCCCGCTCTATGCAATTGATACGATCAGCTTACGAATGAAATCGAAATTTGACTCAAAAACAAGTATTATTGACCATATTAGTCAAGAAGGCGTCAAATTCCTACTGTCTAGAGACTCAGTGTAGATAAATGGCAGGTTATTCGAGCCAAGTGTCTAGAACTCGTGTAGAGATAGGAAACGTTTTATTATTTATTTATTTATTTATTTACCAATACAGCAACCCCTCACAAAAACAAAATAAAAAACAAACAACAAAACAAAAACTTACAGGAATGGGGTTAGCTAAATAACTAATTTGTGGGTGACTATAGACACATTGGTTCGAAATTGAGTAGGATCAGCAGAGGGAGTAAAGACATCCGGACGAAGAGAGTTCCACTGTACTATAGTTCTAGGATAAAAGGACAGTCTGTGGGAGGTAGTAGAAGTGGAAATCGGGATGAAGAAGTAATCATGGACATGTCTACTTCTGCGGGTTGGTGAGCGCAAATTGTCGTCTGGGTTTACTGCAACTAGGTTATTGGTTTTCTTGTATAACATGGTCAAGTGTGCATCGACTCTTCTCTGCTCCAAGATTCTCCAGTTGGGAGAACTCGTGAAATATTGTTACAATCAATTGATTAAAATATTCTTTTCCATCAGAGATATACTGTCCCGCTTTGGAAGCTCCATTCCGTGGCCTCATCGCACCCACAGTCTGTACTGACGACCGCGCCAACATCAGACGCAGCACCGTGTGTTCGTATGGATGCGTGAGCGGTTACAATCTCGCGGCCGGAGACACGTCTTTGATCTGCCAGATTAACGGATTATGGCAAGGAACCGTCCCTTACTGTGAACGTAAGTGCTCTGTAATATTTCAGTTAGATACGATCAGATATGAAAGGGCGATTTAATGGCACCTTGCAGACCCGAAAAAATTCCCCACTCCATAAACTATGGGAAGACAGGCACGAATGAGTACTTTTTGGATTTTCTCAGTATACACGGAACTGCATGTTATGAACGGCAGTGGCAGTGTGTTAAGTATTGTAAAGATTCATCCCGCAACTAAGTGAAGTACGATCGTCCGGCCGAGTGCATTCCCGAGAAGGACCGTTTGTGGTGACATTGAGTGACGTCTCGAGAATCTGAATGGAAATAATCGTCAGAATCAAATGTGTAAGGTCACTTAGACTGTACTTGGGTTTTGAATTGATTTTGTCAAACAAATCGTAATGTTATTGGAATGGCTTAAGTCTGTTGTGGAGGAGTCCCTCAGATGAAATGCATTTAACAGGGTATACTTTAGAGGCTATGTAAAGATCGAAAATTGCAATGCTTGTCACCTTCCGGCCACCGCAACAAGCCCACAATCCCTCACTCGTGCCAGGCCTCTCATAGTTTCTGTAGTTGGGAATTTACCTTTTTATTTATATGTCTGTTCACACGCTAATTTACATTTTTTTTTTTTTTACCTGGTTTATTTACCGTTAAACTTTTCAGCGGTTGTTTGCCCGAAATTGTCTGTACCTGACAAAGGAGGAGTTGTTCCAGCGTCATGTTCAAAAGCAGACGTCGAGTATGGTACACGATGCGTCTTCTTCTGTGGCGATGGATATGAACTGCGTGGTCCCAGGTACACTACGTGTCAGAACGATACAAGCTGGAGCGAGATCGCGCCGCTGTCTTGTGTAAAAGGTATATCAACTCCCTCTCCTCACCCATTCTATGATGTTTTTTACTGGCGTATGTATTTAGTCTGCCCGCAAAGTCGTTAACACGTGCCTCTATCAGCTAAAGAGATTGTTTGTTTAGAATAAACATGTACAAAAGCTGGTTGGAAATTATTCTTAGAATCCGTTGCTTGTCAAAACTTTAACGTTTAGTTGAGAGAAAGAGTTTTGTCGTATAATTTTTTGCGAAAATGTGCTTGAACAAGATGGAATTCCGTAATTTCTCATCGTACAACTTTTGTTATCTGATATTTGCAAATGCTATTTCGTTGCGTTTGTTTTTACTTTTCTCCCGGCAACTTTCAACCCATTAAAATTTTCAAACTGATGTTCATATCGAAGACAAAAAAAAAAAAAAACACACCTACAGGACATTTAAATTTTGTATTGGCATTACGGACCATTTATGCAACCCCAGTAAGCATAACTGCTGTTTTGTCCACCTATCTTCGATTCAGTCAGTGTTTCAATTTTTTTCATGCTTCCCTCCAGGGTGTAATTTCATTTTATGTGCCAATAAATTATGGGAAATAAAGGCTGTTGTTATCTTTTCATAACCTGGGTCTGGGATAGGCTTTGTCCGATTCTTTCATGGTTTTCGTCAACGTTGCGATAAAACAAGTTTACATGCATGAACAAACTTCATAAGCAATGAATTAAGAAGTTAAAGAAAATAAGTAATCGTGAAAATAATTTCAGAAAAATGTAGATCTACCATGGACCATGGCGGTAGTAAAGTCAGTTCAAGAATTAAACTAGATAATGAAATCAATATTTCCGATTCTCTGTGCAGTAACATAGAACTAACACTTTTTACTTTGTCTTGCTACTTGAAAATGTGTAAGTAGCTCGTGAACTTTTGAGACTTGTTGTGCTTCAGGCTGCCAGAAGGTGATCAAATGGCAAAAATGTGACATCTGCTACGCAAACGAATACATCAGCATTTAATTTTCGTCAAACACTTCTCACAAGTTTGTAAACATGACTGTTGGAGTAGGAACTGTTGTAAGGGTGGTAGTAAGGGCATGGGTATGCTTACTGATTTTGACGTCACAAACTGATTTTGCATCGCGGCAAGTCTTTGTAAAATGCATGCAAAGCACTTTGTGACTTCAAATCAGGCCGCGCAGAATAGACCCATGCCCCTTACTAGCTCGGTCGTGGAAGGCAGATGATTGCTATATTTCGGAACTTTTACAGCCTATATAAAAACCAGTCTTAACAATAAACGCATGGAAAAAAACCATGTTGAAATGATACACAGCATATTGGATCTACAATTAAAGACCCACGCGGCATGAATTGGGTTTCATTTCAAACTACACAAATAAGCGAGTCAGGATTTCGAGTACTACACTCATGTACAGTTACTTTGCGTTTACCTTACTTGTAAACGGACTTTCAAGGCGTGGTGGGGTGGCCACGGGCCTGGCCTTGTAACAACAACAAACAACAACACAACAACAATCTTTTACTACTTGTACTCTTCTTGCCTTATCTCTTACAATTTACAACATGACATCTTAACTTAGAGTACTGGCTGTCTGAAAAACCCATAGGGGCTAGCGGAGCCCCTATGGAGGATTTCATGGTGAATGAATAACGCCACGTGGTTAACCACTTGGTGTTTCAGGTTCTGTGGTTTTCGATTTTAAAACCTCTTTGTTTCCTCTCGTCGTGGCTTTTATTTCCGTTTTAGGGGCATTCAACTGGGCTTGTTTTTACCTTAAGGGGTATCCATTAGATGGCCCTTTCATATTTCGGTCAGAAACAAAATCTGAGAAAACTTTTCAAGTCTTGCTCTTCAGTTTTACCAGCCAAGCGTCTTGCGAACAGAGTATCATCATCGGATGTAACATTTAGATCAGTTTTACAAAGGCTATCAATTTGTTTCAGTATGCTTCCTATGTAACACCGCTCATTAGTAAGGAGAGTTATACCGGTATCGCCAGCTCATAAACCTTTCCATGGTTTTTCAACTTTTGATTTTGACCAGGTCGCGAAATCTATCGACGCTGTTAGAAAGACCACCTAAAACTTCAGCGCGGATCCAGGGGAGGTGAAATGGGTGAATTTTCACCCCCCCCCCCCCCCTCCTTTATCTGAGCGCCCCTTCTTTCTTTTTTTTCTTATCCCTCAAATATTGAAATAATATTTGATTTCTCTGATTTCTCTGATTGAGGTGGAGAAAATTCACCCCCCCCCCCATTTCAAAATCCTGGATCCGCGCCTGAACTTGGTAAAATGGCCAAGTTTGAGAGTCACATCTGAATATGGTTCTACAAAGCCGGGAAATTTTACATACGTTTGTGTGCCATGTGTGTCTGTGCCTCCCAGCATAGAGGCCCTGTTACGTTGGGAGGGTTTGAGTTTCAACCGCATGTCGCTCCTGTACATGTCGAAATTTTCTCAAAAGTCACTCGATTTCGGAAATGTTTAGGTCCTGAAAGTTTAACGTATTTTGTGCTCTCGAAATTCTGTTGTCAAAACGTTCTATATATCCACGGATGTCAGTATCAATTAAAAGCATAGCCTTGCAAAGTTCGAGTTTGGAGTTAAGAGACGAGAGCCAGAAAAGGGTAAACCTGCCGTCAAGGCTATGTTTTACAATACAATTTCTTCTGCCCGAATGTCTCGTCTGCTTCGTTAGTCGTCATTTCAGCTCCTTTATGTCGCCGCTTCAGAGCCGTGTCGCCTGTCGGAATTCTACCCTAACAGGGCATCAGCATACAAACATCTGTAAGATTTCACGACTTTGCAAAGCTATAACTTTGCAAGATACGACTCCGAAGCTTGGTTATTTATTTTTAGGTGCTCTTTTTAGCAGTGTCGACGGATTTACATGGCCAATATCAAAAGTTGAAAAAAAAAAAAAAATGAAAAAAATAAGGAAGGTGGAAAGGTTTATCCCCGCACTAAAAGCAAATAGTATTTTTAAGGCCCCTTAAATTAAGTAGTCCGCTTAAAACGTTTTACATGCTGAAATGAAAAGCACCTTGCGTGCAGCTGTCATTGTTCCCCCTCCCCACCACCCTCCAGGAGTAATGCTATCCATGCATCAGATCAGTGACCTCGCTTGAGTGCAACAAGGCAGTCGCTAGCCTACGTGCAAAATGCTTTTGAAAGCCAGGCTCTTTGTCTTTGCCTTTGAAATCCTTTGGCTCTGTCTAGTTCATTTGGCTTCTCGAAGCGAAGCAGGTAAGAAATTTAAGAGAATTCGTACATTTCAGGTACTATCAATACTACTTGAATGAATTAGTTGATTACTAATCTGACTGATTCCGCCTGTGTTGCCTGTGTGTCAAACCACGTGTGTACTTTTGCAAATGTTTGTTACTTGACGATTGTATTATTTCAAGTGTGCGTCCGCGCCGACCCGTGCCATCCCACTTCGAAGTCACTTTGGGTGTGTGCACTATAAAATGAGGACAATGGTTATTCTGCAACGGTAAAAATGACCGTTTGCATTCGCTGCGACTTCCATGGTTCGTGACAAGCGATCACAAGGCATTGATGTGTTTCAAGGCAAATGAGCTGTGTCCATTCTCTCGCCAGCTGAACTAATCCTGGTCTGAGTTGCTCGAAGCATCGTTTGCGCTAACCATTGGATAAGATGTATTAAAACCTATAGGTTGTCATATTATTTAACCCTGGTTAGCGCTAACCACACTTCGAGCAACTGGGCCGAACTCCAGGTTTGAAAACCTGATATATTTTCCAGCAGATAAAGGTGATGAAAAAGACATATTTTTCATTGCTTGGCGAAGTGGAGATTTATTCAGTTCCTGCCTCGAGTAATGGGAGTTTTGGGAGTAATTCAAGCCAATTAAAAAGACCAAGAGAAATCGCGGCCATTCAAGAAGGTCGTCGACTGCTTATTTTTGTACCCATGCAGTGCTCCTCGTATAAAGCGGGATCAGGGTCAAAATTCAGTTTCTAGTAGCAACAGGCACAATAAAAAACTAGTCACCTTAATGGGAAAAGGCGCAGCGTATCACGAACAGGCACAGCGTATCGCGAACAGGCACAGCGTCTTGTGAACAGGCACAGCGTATCAGGAACAGGCACAGCGTATCAGGAACAAGCACAGCGTATCGCGAACGTAACAGGCACAGCGTATCAGAAACAGGCACAGCGTATCGCAAACAGGCACAACGTATCGCGGACAGGCACAGCGTATAACGAACAGGCACAGCGTTTAACGAACAGGCACAGCGTATCACGAACAGACACACCAAGCGTACAATTTCATCTTGCGAAGGACTGAGAACCAAGATTCCCTCACGGCCTTTAGAGAGGAAATTCAAAATAGCGACCAGAGTGCAGGTTAGTAGAAAGAAGCCAACCGATCTCTTAATTTCAACAATGACTTTTTACCAATTAGGATGGAAAAGATATGGTCCTCACTTACACAAGAAGAACATTTGAAGAAGTCCTAAGATGTGCACAAAATGGAAATTTAACTGAAGAACGTGCCGAAAACTTGAAATAAAAATGTGAAGGGGCCATCAATATTCTCCACATGTCATCACTTATTTATAATATCCAGCTACATTTACTGCTCAAGCCGAGTAGATTTTCTTTATTGCCCCCGCAGGATTTTGGCCCAGAGGCCAAAACCCAAGGAGGCACTCTAGGAGTCCCCGCATAAATATATACAAGGAATTTCAAAAATGTAAGAAATGTCTTTGTTGCCCCCGCAGGGTTTTGGCCAGAGGCCAAAACCCGAGGAGGCACTCTAGGAGTCCCCGCGTAAATATATACAAAGAATTTCAAAAATGTAAGGAATGTGTTTGTTGCCCCCGCAGGGTTAGGCCAAAACCCAAGGAGGCACTCTAGGAGTCCCCGCGTAAATATATACAAGGAATTTCAAAGATGTAAGAAATGTGTTTGTAGTATGGGAATCGTTCCCGACTAGGCGCGCAAGGTTGTGCCGGGTAACATTCTTGCTTTCACATCAAAATGGCTGCGGCTAGCAGCCGAGTATGCCGTTCTCAGAAGAAAAAGATAGCTTTTTAAAACTGTTAATCAAAATAACAAGATCCACGGAACACTGGACAGCTTAAACAATGGAAATCGGTCAGTTCATAGCGAAGAAATCCCTCTTTGAGGGCAAATGGTGGCGAAGAGACATGTGCTTTCACTTCGAATCATCACAAGAACAATAGACCTTTTCCGAAATGTTTGAGCCCTTCTGGGATTCTATCTTTCAAAAAAGTACAAGTTTGAATGTGAATTTATACCGTACTTTATATTTAATTCACCGATTTTTTGTATTCCAAGCAACTTGTAGCGAAATTTGCGAAAAACATGCTCGCAGTTCCATTCAAGTAAATTGTCCTCGTATTCTGCGCTCTCGTATTCTGCGCTCAGCAGATTGATCAACAGTCAGCAATACAGACGTCACAAAAGGAAAAGAATGACAGAATTCCATTCACCCTCACATTTCACCCGCATAATAACCCAGTTAAAGCCATCATTCTTAATAACTTTAAGATACTGCAAAATGATCCAGAAACTGCTAGAATCTTTTCGGAACCACCGCTGATTTCATTCAAACGCGACAAAAATGTGGGTAACTTTCTAGTTAAAAGCGCATTCAAAACGACTGAACAACCCGGCACTTTTAAATGCGCGCGCTCGCGATGCAAAACGTGTCCTTTCATTCAAAACACTGACAAAATATCGGGCCCTAAGCGATCTGTTAAGATCACTGATCGTTTCACGTGTACCTCCGAAAATGTTATCTATTGCATAACCTGCACATTATGCAAAAAGTTATACATCGGCGAAACAGGAAGACGACTAGGTGACCGATTCCGAGAACATCTTCGTCATGTTGAGAAAGATGACAAAGACGCATCCAAACCTGTCGCTCGGCATTTTAATCTCCCTAACCATTCCAAACAACACATGTCGATCTCCGGCCTTTCCCTACATCAAGGTACCACGGAAAGCCGTAAAAATCTCGAGCAAAAACTGATCTTTCAAATTGGCACTCTTAATCCCCACGGTATCAACGAGCGCTTTTCATTCAATTAATTTATTCATGTTTTTCACGTTACCATGTTACCACCAATAGCGTAGCTCCATTTTCTGTATATAAACCATACACAACCCACAATTCCTCGATTCGCTCCGACGAAGGGCTAACGCTCGAAACGTCAGCTAATCGAATCCCTGTACGGTGGTCAATTTACATTATCAACTCCGTTGATAAACCAAATTTTCGTGTTTCACTCCCCCACCGACGCAGCACCACAGTTTCTTTAGAAACTAATCCCTTTATTCAGTCCTCGTATTCGCTTGCTTCGTCTTCGCGAAGATTAACTCGAAGCAAAAATTACATTTAACGCGTTTACTTTTCAGGCATAAACTCAGGCTCATCCAAATATTTTTTTATTCAGGAAAGCTTATTGTCTGTTTTTCTGTTTGTCTCAATTCACGGAATTTCGTATTACTTGATCTACACGTAAACAAACCAGGAAATCCGCGCAAACAAGACAAAACAGCAATGTAATTCTCAATTGTTGAACAATGACACTAAATCAAATATTGTTTCTGCCATTGATGCTCTGGAGAAATATGCTTCTTCCACATGAAATTTACAGAACTGCTTTATTTCACTAACAACAATACAGAAATGAGCAAAAATGTCTTCAGTATTTTAATATTTACAACCACACAACTACTCAAAACTTAAAATACGGGGCAGCTTTAGTGAAAACTATTTCTAGTGGCGGTAGAGGATGAAGATTATTTTAGCATCAGAAATTCTTGTCATTCGCCTTGCTATAAGATGATCCAGGGCTCTATCTTGACGAGTTGCGAGTTGTTGGAATACCAGACAGGCGAAGCGTATGCAATGCAAATCCTCAGCAGAACTGTACGGCAAATGGGATTGACAGTAAAAAAAGTACTGGAAGCCGCAAGACATTAGCGGTCAAAATTTGTAGTTCATTCTGTAATAAAGTGAAGGTTATTATTAAGTTCTCATGTTGTTGTGGCTGTACACAGTTTGTAAACTTGCAATTTCAAAACATTGCCCATGAGCGAGACGAACGAAAAGCGCAGAGTGAAACTATTTACTTCTCAGTTTTAACCAGAACAGTTTCTGTTTATCGACAAGTCAAGTAAAGATGAAAAAGCAACTCAGATACTCTACGAATAGACATTGCAATCGTGGTTCCGGAAACTCGAAATAACTGTAATTTTGAAAATATAGTAATAACACTTCATTTCTGACAACGTTCATGCTCCTCGTCACTGGAAATGATATCATTGTTTTTCAGTCCTTCCTAATCTAGCAACTCCAGAACTCTTTTGGAATCCTATCAGTGATAAACAATGGAACAGTCGAACGATCAACCGGATTGAAAACCCGTTTATATAAGACGCATTGAAGAATCTCTTTTTACAGTTGCGGAAAAACTACGTTGTGCCTGTTCGCAATACGCTGTGCCTGTTCCTGATACGCTGTGCCTGTTCGCGATACGCTGTGCCTGTTCGTGATACGCTGTACCTGTTCCTGATACTCTGTGCCTGTTCGCGATACGCTGTGTCTGTTCCTGATACGCTGTGCCTGTTCATGCACGATACGCTGCGCCTTTTCCTGCACGATATGCTGTGCCTGTTCGTGATACGCTGTGCCTGTTCCTGATTCGCTGTGCCTGTTCCCATTAAGGTGACTAGTTTTTTGTTGTGCCTGTTGCTACTAGAAACTGAATTTTGACCCTGATCTCGCTTTATACCCTCGTTTTCTAAAGCTTCCGTTAGCATGAAAATGCCCTCGATCCACCACAATAAATTCCCACAGAATAAAACGCCGCAAAAGTTTACTCCCATCAGTCTAATTAATAACACGTTACTGGGGCGACATATATCGGACATAAAACAAGAACTATAAACATTTTTTAAAATAGAAAACAGTATGCAACCCGAGCTTTGACAAAGCCACTCGGCACATGGTACGTACATAATTAATGAGATGTCTCCAAGTGGAGCTTACCCTTTCGTGTTCTGCTGTTTGAACTGAAAGTCGCAAAAATTAGTTCCTACCCGGCAGAAATTTCAGTCATCTTGAACCGCAGAAATTTGATACCGCAAAACAAAAAAAATAATAATCATTATAAAAAAAAAAAAAAAAAAAAAAAAAACTAACAAATCCACAAAATATAACTCCAGCAAATTTTTATGCTACGCGGTAAGTACCGCGTTCTCTGTCGTCACCGTTTTCCACCTTTATGGCAGCAAAAAGCGACTTGAAGTGGTCGTTAATGTTAGGAAACGCAAAACAAATTAATACATAAAAAAGTGAAAAAAAAAAAAAATAAAAAACGCTTTCCGCGTAATACAACTTTACCGAAAAAACGTTTAATAATTAAAACTCCTTGGAACAGGACTTCAGTAGCTCTTCACTAACTCTGAGTTGAGTTAAGATGCGCTACAAAGCGCTTCTTTCATTTTTTCCTTATTCATCCAGATCGAATACGATATGCTAATAATAGGGACTTTAAGCATCGACGACGGGAACGGCAACGGCGACGGAAAAGCCGAGAAAATACTGGGGAGAGGACGCGGTTGTGGAGTGAAATTGGAAGCAGTTAAGCAGCCGCCGAAGACGCCAACTTCTCTCGAAATATTCCTTCGCGTTCAGCCATTTTAATGATGGTATGACCGATGTAGATTTTTTACTGTTGCACAAACTGAATACGTCAACAAATCAGTGCTGCAGAACGACAAGCGTTTATCGGAGATTAGATATCACATCTTTAGCCGAGTTAATGTAATAAAATAAAATAATAAAAAAAAAATCACCAATATATTACCTAGAAGTAGCGACTAGATTAACATGAACTCAATTGAAATGTTCTGCATCGAAGGCCGGGATTTGCGAGAAACGCTTTAGCAGTACGAGCATGCATGTCAATTTCCATATCTTTACACCTAGGAATTTGAACTGAAAACTACGATATGATAGAGAATTTTGGACGTTAATTTTGAGCAACACTGATGACTAGTTATTTTTCTCGGCCAGGTTTAGTGTAAATTAACAGCTCTAGTATGTCTTATTTCGAATGCGAAAAAGTAATGTAGAGAGAACTGTCGATAAACAGTGTGAGACTCGCAAATCATTTCTAATTTCGGAGGCATCGGCGCTAGCTTTTTGTTTTGAAACAGCCGACTGATGAAATTTTTTAAGCTTATAGTTTGAGGAAGAAAATCAGGCAACAACTCAATGATTCAATTCCTTGGTATCTTAAGGTATCAATCCATATTAAAATTATCAATTTGGGAGCAAAAATTGAGCTATCATGTGAGAAATGCTACTCACGTTTTCACTCAACGCCAAACTAAGCTTTCTCACGTCGGGCCCCGAAGCAGAACGTCAAAATATTTCGCGCCAGACATGCGCAATACGACATTTGGGTTTTCCCTCAGAGTCTCACGTCCCCGTTGCCGTTCCCGTTGTCGATGCTTAAAGTCCCTAATACGCGAAGGCGCGAAATTCGTTATGGGATACAATGACAAATCTCTTCAGTCTGGGAAGTGTCTGCGTTTTCAGTCAGCTGGCGGTCGCCAGGACAACCAATTACTGGCCAAGAATCCTATGGACTCTTGATGTGGGAAAGGACTGTTAGATTACTGTAAATAAGGTTTTTTTTACCACAATTGCCAGTAATCTCGTAATCTGATTGGCTATTTTGCCGTTGTCGATAAGAATCTAGACAACGCTGCATGCGTCAACGTGTCGCGTAATGCCTTTTTTCAGCTCGCGCTCTGAAATCAACATTTTCTTTGACGTTGATATAAAAATTCAATATTTGTTTTAAAAAGGCGCAAAAAGACGCAATGCGTTTCGAGCAGGTGCAAAGATTTATTTAAGCGGAAAAAATATTTTGGGGCTAGGTACACTTTAAAGATTTTAAATTTTATTGCCATCACATACATAAAAACCAGCAATTAATTTACTAATGAAACACTTAGCGTCATATTCGCTCCATTTTGCCTTCGCAGTGTACAAAGATCCATGGATCGCTTGTCCGATAGACAGAGTGGAGGATCTTGAGCCAGACCAGTCGACAGTGGTGCTTGGGTTCAAATGGCAGCTTCCACGAACAAACATGAAGAACGTCACTGTGTCGCCTAGCAACTATAATGAGAACTATCCCTTCCCTGTTGGCAGGCACCGTGTCACGTGGATAGGAACCAGCGACAGTGGTACACAGAAGAGTTGCAGCTTCCACGTCACTGTGAATGGTGAGTGAAAGACTCGAGAAGCGGTGCAATAAAAGCAACATCACAACTTGAAGCAGATCTAGTAAGCAATGCTGAGGTGACTGTTAACAGTTCCCTGAATGATAGCCAAGAGAGGAGGCGAAAAATCCGAGAGCCCCAGATCGCCACGCTGTTGATGCCTTGCTCTCTCGTCTGCGTTATTGCTACTAATTTTTGCGGAAACTTAATTTCGTAAAAATGGAAAGGGCATATTTCGCAGAACTTTAATTTCGCGATTTGGACAAAAAATATATTGACAGGAAGTAAATTTCGCGAAAATTGTCAAAATACTGATCTGCATTAAACAACAGTGGGTAGTGTCAGAATTGGCACAACTGAATTTAATTTTCCAGAACAATAGTGTCCAATGACACTCACGGAACAAAATCATATTATAACAAAACGAAACTGAAAACAGTTGACATGTTCCTTTGCAATAAAGCAAAGCATTTAACATGCTCTAACGAGAGAAAAAACTCTCTCGATCGCTACGCCATAGCCGCTATGAAGCGCCTTTCCGCCGGGACGGTTTGCTGACTCGATAGTTAGTCGCTTACCCAGAGAAATTTCTAGGCCAACACACTTTTTTCTTTTGAGAGAAAGGGTCGTTTAGTTATGGATACGAAGCAACGAAGATCACCACTTGTGCAAGGGGGAGTGGAAACTCCAGTCAATGTTAACATAATTAACAAGTACATGTATAAACACTTGTCATGACGAGTTACAAGGAGCCAGATAGGAACGGATTGTTTGACGACTGCACCAAGAATATCTAACAAGAACTACAGCAAGAAGATGATGTTGATTCAGACGAAGATAGCTCGCACGCCGAAACCTACACAGAGACGATGAACAAGATAGTTATTTCGTGAAGCGACGTTGGCGTTGATTAAAGAATTAAATATCAGGGTATTAAATTCCTGTGGTTATCGCAAATACTTTTTTTTACGCTGGTCTTTAACCCATTGACTCCCGAGCATTTTGCCGAAAAACACCTTTTGAAGCCCGTCAAGCCGTTTTCTGGCGAGATTCTAGCCAAAAAGAACCAAAACTGTCCAAAACTCTGTTTGCTGGTGGAGTTCATCGCGCCCTTCTTTCCTGATGCTTGATATTAACTTTCAAAGTTCGGGCATGCGCAGAAAGCAAAATTTTTTGGGTTGAAAAGTTTCACCACCCCCCTCTCCTTCTACCTTTCGCTTTCTCTCCTCCCCTTTTCTTTCGCTTTTCTTGCCTTGCTTTCTTTTTCTCCTGCTGGGCATTTCCTGGGCTTCCTTTCGGTGGGAAAAGAGTTTTGGATAACTTTTAGGATCATAGGATTAGGTGGAAGGAAGTGCAGGTGGGTAGTGGAACAAGATTTTCATTCTAATTTTCGACTCAACGTCACTTGGTTTTTTCGCGTTTTCTTCGACCTGTTTGACGGAATCGTGCTCATTTGGGTATGGTTTGAAAGATCTCTTCCCCCTACATATGCTACATGTAAAAGTTGTCCATGAGCCTTAAAACTGATGACGTCAGAAGCGGTACAAGGGACGTGGTTCTGCGCGGTCGGTTTGGCCGGCACGGGTGGCAATGGGTTAATTTCGCGAATTTTTGAAAAAAAGTAACAATAAGGTACCCTGAATGTAAGTGCTCGCAGGCTAGAAGAGCGCCAGGTTGCACGGCCTGCATCGCTGAAAGGAGTTTATTCCTTTCACACCAGTCATTGTAGAAAAACAACTCGTTTAGCTCGTTCTTCCAATTTCAGATGTTACGCCACCATCAACGCAGGACTGTCCAGCGTCATTCTCGGATAAATCCAACATTCTTCAAAAACAGGTCACGTGGACGCCACCCACATTCACTGACAATGTTGGCGTCACCAGTGTAATCTCCAATCGCCAGCCTGGATTTACAATGAATACTTACACTTCGATAAGGATACGATATACGGCTACTGATGCTGCGGGAAACATTGCTTACTGCAAATTTAACATTACTCTGGATGGTAAGTATTTTTGTGAAGTCATGACGTAGTTGATTTCAAATCGTGTAAACTGACGTCGCGACGCGTCTTGCACCCCAAGGCTGCAATCGTTTTCTCGTTTTTCCGTTATTTCAGTGGTTTTAGTTAAAGGGGCTCTGTCATGTTGATTTTTACGTTTTGTGATCGGCATATAAAACCAAGTGCACTCAAGTACCTTCCCTCAGTCATAACCAAAACGCTTTTAGAACACCAAAATAAAGATATCAAGCCATTGTCTAAGAAGGGAGCAAAGAATACTCGGTATTTCGCTATTTTCAACGGCACAAGAGAAGGACTGATTTTAACCCTAACCAGCCGCAGCTAAAGAGGACTGAATGTTCTTTGCTTCCAATATGTCTTTCAGCTTTCCAGAGAGATATTAATAATACGGCTAAAAGTACTAAAGTGATCACGTCACAAACTCTGAATTTGCGAGTTTGATGGATTTGATGAAATATTAGGAAAAAGTATGACACAAAAATGTCCATTTACTAAAAAGTGACGCCGGTTATTGGAATTCTAGATGATAACGGCATTTATTACAAAATTCCAATTTTTTTCAACACAAATCTCCCCAGTTTTGTGTTGGTACTAAACTGACGAAGAAGAGCAAAATCAGAGAGATTTAATAGGGAATTACGCCTTGCAAATTCCCATGATACAACTTCCAAACTTCGTTTGGTGAGCGGAATTTTTTTTTCTAAAAAAATTGGTTTGATAATTATATTTATAAAGTCCTTGTTTTGTGATCTCACTTTACCACTCTGTTACTGTCCCGTGCTCTGTGGCGAGTCACATAACAAACCTTTTGACAACTTTTTGATGGCTAGCTGGCTCCAACTAGCCTGCATACAGGCTCTTCATTTGGGCAATGCATGCAGAGAGGCTTTTTACCTCGACTAAAGGCGCGCGGTCAAGAGCTACAGGATTGAGGCTCTTCATTTGGGCAACACAGAGAGGTTGTTTGCGTCGATTAATGGCACGCGGTGAAAACTAAGCTACAGGATTGAGGCTCTTCATTTGAGCGACGCAGAGACGTTTTTTACCTCGATTGATGGCGCGCGGTCACTAAAGTTTGACGGAGCACCATTCGAAAGCGAAACTTCTCGAAATTAATTGCCCAAATAAAGAGCCTGTATGCAGGCTAGGCTCCAACTGCATGCAAGCACATGGCACATGCAAAACCTGCCGCCAGCAAAAGCATGAAATTTTAAATCTTTCCTTCGCACAGTCCTTGCATTTTGATTGACATGGTAAAAGGAAATCAACTAGAATATTACCGAAAGGGTCTCAAAACGTTGTCAAAATAATGAGTAAATACAGTAAATGATATTCAGAGAAACTGAACAATTAGGTTAACGACGATTTTCGAGAGCTCGAGGTTTTGCGTAGGTCGTCTAACAGAATGGAGGTCATACCAACGGGGGCTTACAAGAAGCTCTCCGAGGACCTCACAAGATTGGCTGAACAGAAAAAACAAACAAAAACAAACAAACAACAAAAAAAAAAAACAACAAAACGATAAACGATCAACAGAAGCCATGCTCTCTATTTGCTATAATTCTTCGCGATAACCAGGCCCTATGAAAGTTTTAAAGAGTTGCGTGATTCCCCTTTACCGGCACAACAAGGTGTTGGCATTCATATGCATGTTATGGGATACAGAAACGCAATGACTCTTCAGTAATCCAATCCTCTATTTATAATTCTATATCCTTTGTACTATGAATAACTTTCTGGCTTTACAGGTTCAACTTGTTTCACTCCTGCTCATCCCAAGAATGGCATGGCGAATCGGTTCGGTTTTTTCCTTCAATTGATATGCAATTCAGGGTACTTCTTCAACCCGACTCCTCCAGGATTTTCTGGATTCCAAAACCCCTTCTACAGGTGCCTAAACAACAAGTGGGTGTCTCAGAATTCCTTGAAAGCTGTTTTAACAAAGGCACCGGATTGCACGGGTAAGGAAACTTTTGCTCGATTTGCTCTTTACTTCCCAAACTGATTATAATTGTAATAATCATAATGTAATCTACGATTAATCACTGGATATATACGATATCGCATGTATGCGTTTGAATACTGAGCTAATCAAATGTCTCATGGATGAATTTGAAAATGAGTAGAAAGTTCATTGTAAAACACCGTGTGGAGTAAAGGAATTCATACAATTCAAGTGGCCGAGTACTCTGCAGCTACTCCTGGCCATATATTTGCCGTGAAATGTGATTTAAGGTTCACAGTGAAAGCCTCGAAGCATTCTCAGAGAGAACTGAGGTCGACATGTCTACAACGCGAGCTAAAAAGTTTTGCGTGTCACCAAATCGGCTTTTAAAAAGTATCGAGTGTCCAAAATAGCATTAATTTGCGGTCTCATAGCGATATTTTCATGGCTTCCCAAGAGCAAATATTAACAAGAGCTCGAATTTCTAGCTCACGTGACTTTGTTACGAACTTGTGCCATCAGTGGCGGTGTTTACGAGGGTTAGTGACAAATTTGCCTAATCTGGGCCCTCATAATAGGGGTCCGGTTTTTTTCTCAGTCCACCTGCCAGGAAGTGCTTCTTAATGTATTCAATGTCGTTCTAATCAATGCTAATGCAACGTTAATTATTACCTTCGCGTTCACGTAATTGTCATTATGAATGAAATGGATTCTACTATTTTTCTGTCTTAAAGTTTATGTGAAGTATGAAGGTGCAACTTGTCCAGGAGGATCTGTTGTTATGGACACAATTTGCTGTAAGTAACATTTATGTTAGTTTACTGACAGAAAACAGGAGTTTCAGCCGAAGGTTTAGCCTGCGGTACGTCTTCTTTGCCAGAAACCAGACTGCAAAACAGAACAAAAACCACCAAACCTTGATCCTTTTCCGGTAATTTGTTGGGAACTATTAAGTGTGGCACTTCTCTGTTCACGTGATTTGATGCTTTTATGGCAGCCTCATAAGATCCGGCTGTGTGTGTTCTTCAAAATTTGTACTTTTCGTTTCAACTGAATATATTTAACATTTCGCGTCATATTGTGACTGTAAAGTATCACAGCCATTTTCAGGGATTTTGAGATTGTTTGTAAATCGTGAAATTTGAGATAGCGGATCCAAAATGGGGGCTGTTGAGAAGTAACAACAATTTCGACTTAGTGTATGCACTTCATTTTTCACTGTTTCAATTTGAATCCTCCGTGAGTTATGGAGGATTTTAAAGCTGAGATGGTACATAGGAACCCCAGAAGTAAGGTCAAAAGAAAAGGGAATTCGTCGTGATTTTATAATGGCGGCCACCTTGTATCCT
The DNA here is from genome assembly GCA_016490735.1 of Pachyseris speciosa. Lineage (NCBI taxonomy): Eukaryota > Metazoa > Cnidaria > Anthozoa > Scleractinia > Pachyseridae > Pachyseris > Pachyseris speciosa. The sequence goes on from JAEMWC010001553.1 coordinate 33,701, forward strand.
CTATATATTTGAAACTGAAGAAAGATAGATTGATAAAGATAAAGATAGATAAAGATAAGATAGTCCCCTAAGAAATTTCTATAAAAGTTGCCATGACGCATAGTGAGTTGCTCTGTTACATGAAATAAACACACAACAAGAAAACGAAACATCGAATACATATCTAACTGAATTTGCAAAAAGGAGCCATTATAAAGATTAAGAGTGGACGATGGCATTATTATTCTCCTTCTTCCTTTCTCCTCGCTCGACCTCTTTTTCCTTTTCCTTTCCTGCTATGGTGTGATTTTCGGGACAGGTATATTTTTGCAAACCCAGCCAGATATATTTAAGCGTTATAAATTTATTTTAAGCTGCTGATAAAGCTTGGATTGTTGCAATTTATAACCGTCAGTCATTCAAAAGGACAGTCCATCACACAGACAAAGGGTGGTATACCTGTGATCAAGCTCGTTATATATGTCCTCGATTCAGTTGCCGTTCTCGAGTGTTAGTGCGAAAAAACACTTAACGCATTTATTTCAGAAAAAAATCCGTGATGTTAAATTGCCATCAAATTTCATTAACAACCTGAAAGCCTAAAATTAAAGCGGGTGCAAATTTCAGAGGATTTTATAGGAGAAGTGAGAAAAAATGTTATTAGTGCATTAGTGATAACTACTTTGTCCTCTTCAGCATGAAAACTGTTAGTACCTGCAAAAAATTCAATAAACCAAATAAGGTCCTTTCCAGTAAGTACAAAAATGACCCAAAAATGAGCCACATTATGAGAACGATTTTCAAGCAAGTGCCGTAAAACCAAACCAAATCAAACCAAACCAAATTCCTCTGACCAATCACAGCAGGCGCTTCCAAAGCAGTGAACCAATCTTCAAAGCAGTTACATTCAGCGAGCACAAAGCGCGGGAAATGTTGTGCGAGCCAATCACGATTGGGTTGGGTACGTTACGGCTTGTTATTGGTTGAAAAAATGGCGCAAGGTTTGCTAACCAATCACAAAGGGAAGCAATGAAAAACCATTTATACACTCAGTGGAATACCAATGTCACATCAAGGGAACAGACTACTTTTTTCGTCATATCTAGTTTTCCCGTAATATGACTGGGACACATGTGTGCAAGGAAAAGCGAAAGGAAAATTTTTATATCATTTGTTTTGTTCCCAGGCTTACTTTTTTTTTTTAACTTGCGTCAATCCTTTTGTTTCACGTTGAAATAAATACTGGGCCGGAAACAGGCCTTTAGGTGGTTAATTGTGCTGTGTTTATTTCCCTCAGCAAACTGTCATCCAGGAAGCTACAGCGACAACATGACGCAGACGTGTATACCGTGTAATCCTGGATTCTATCAGGACGAGGAAGGAATGGAAGAATGTGAGCCCTTTCCAATGAACACTTCATCCGTCATTAAGGGAGCCAAAACAATTGCAGACTGTAAAGTAAGATGTATATGCTAGAAGCGAGAAGTATTTTTGTTTAGCTTACGCCTCTTTCTAATTTATGGCTTAGAAGACGTTTTCCTCAGCGATTGACCTGGGCAACTCGGAATACAAAGATATGCAGAGTCGTCCAGCAACTGGTCGATGGGTAGCCACCAGCTCTCGCAAATAGCTCAGTTGTTTACAGAAACCAACAGTCTTATGGCTGGTGGCCCTGTGCTCCTAATAGGGGTGGAAAGTAGAAAGCAGTTCTTCTAGGGGGACTTTGGTTAACTTGTTGCGGCTGAGAGAATAATGAAAAAAAGATTAAGTTAAGACTTGATCAGTAAACAACCATGAAATCAACAGTCCCATCTGGAGAATGGTGAGGTCACTCAGTCCACGGACTGCTACAACTCACGTGAACTCTCACGTATTTTTTAATCGATGGCAGTAAAATAGACGGCTATAAATTTGCTTCCTTCTTTAGTTCAATTCCACACGATCGTTGATATTTACGTAAAGTGGATGTTATAGAAATAGTCCTGATTGTTTTATTTAGTTTTCTTTTCGTTTTAGCTGTTTGCAAACCTGGCTATTACTCTACTAACGGTGGTGTAGAGCCTTGCGTGGAATGCCCCATTGGAACGTACCAGGAAAATGAACAACATACACAGTGCAGCACATGCCCAGCAGGAACGAATACGACGAGTAGCGGAAGTGCGTCGCAAGATGACTGCTTGTGTGAGTACAATATTAGCACGTGATGCGCTTTTTTTCAAGCCACGCGTTCCAAATTGATGCCGCGAAAGTGCAATGCATTAGTGTTATCTTCTCACCGCAGAAAAAGACAGGGTCACGAGGAAATGGAGTGCATCTTGGAGAACAGCTTATCTCTAGCAAAAACGTGTTCAAGCAGGTCCAAGAACCGAGGCATGGAGCATTGTCAAATACATTCCTTATGGCCTCTTGATTGAGTTAAATGTTGTATTGAGAAAAGAACACCGGAGGGCATAACTTTGTGCCCAGCAGCAAATAGGACATCTCATCTCACTGAAGCGTGGGAGCAAATCCCACATCTAAATGATTAGTCAAACAGCAACGTCAAAATTAATTGTGTTTAACTAGAATTAATCTGTTCGGTGAAATTTTAGAAGTTATCGCCAAACTGGTAAGGGAAGAAAACCTACAGGGTTCGAGTGTAATGTTTGCATGCGAAAAATCTCCGGAAAATATATGGGAACACTTTGGGTTTGTGCAATATTTGTTATGAAAAAGGCTTTCCAAAATTCTTCCAGGTAACACGTCAGTACTGGATTAACAAAAGGGCTAACTGTGCAAATATATTTACGGGCTCAAAACTGATCCATGTACTAAGAGGATCTATTTATTTCTTACCCATCAGCCCCTATTCGCATTACGGCAACCGTGCCGACCTTTGAGCTTACAGTGTACCAGAACGACACCATTGCGCTTGCGTGCTACATTGGGGGAAATCCCACTCCGAGCGTATCGTGGAAGAAAGTTAGAGGTGAGTAACAGTCTAAAACGTTTCTGTAATTACATTAGATGCATTCGAAACTACAAGGGTGCTTTATTAACGTCACATCTGTGGAAAGATTTTTGTTGTTGACGCTTTTGTTACTCTTCAGACTTCTTTTATCACCAAAGAGACGTTGAATTTGATAAAGTTTATCTTTAAGATAATCTCTGAGTTGACTTTGAGTTGAGCGTTGCCTTAGAGTAGTTCTCAATTGAGTGTCGTAAAACCAAAACCAAAGCAATTAATCCAGCCAATCAGAACAGAGGCACAGGGCGCAATGACCCAATCAGAATTCCAAACAATCACACGTAATCGGCGCAAAGCGCGGGAAAATGCGCGCGTGCAAGTTGCGATTGGTTTTAGTTTTGCTTCTCATTGGTTAAAAAGTGGCGCGAGATTTGCTGGCCAATCACAGAGCGAGGCAATGCAAAACTAAAGCGAACGCAACTTACTTTCGACACTCAACTGAATACCGCTCTAGCTCACATTAAAAAAAAAAAACTGAATTTTACTCAGTCCTCCCCGCTCTAGTAGGAGCATAGGGCAAACAACCCATTGACTTATGGTTTTAGTAATTAATTGCCTGAAATTGAGAAATAATAGTCAGGAAGCATCGGCCAAGTGTTAGCGGCTACCCAACTCGCAATTTAAACAATTTGTCTAGAAGTTTTATTTACGACGTAGTTCTTTTATGTGTCTTTAGTGTGACCTGCAGCTCAGCTTTTGTACGTTCAAAATGCCTGAAATACTACATATATTTATAGATTTTCTATATTTTCTACAGGTTCGCTTCCTTCTACGGATCGTCTGACCGTCAATAATATTTATGACCTGGACATGAAGCTATCTGGAGTTGAATATGTTATTGTCGGCGCTGCTCTCGCTGATGCTGGTACTTACGAGTGCCAGGCCTCCAGTATACATGGCTTGGTTACCAAGCAAGTCAAGATTGGAGTCATGGCTGGCCTACCACCTGGTGTAGTGAGTGGATAGGTGAGCAAATTGTGGGAAGGGGGGTTTTGAAGAGATGCAGCGGTCTAGTGATTGAGGAGTGCGAAGAACTTTCGATAGGAAGAAGTTGATGTCAATTCTTGTAATATTTTACTAATAAAAATCTTTTCAATGATAACTTTGACCTACACTGAGCGTTCACTAGGCCTGCTGTGGATGCAAAAAACTATCATTGACTATTCTCAGTCAATAGTGCCTTTTACAACGAGTACACTGAGGATAATTTCATAGGGAGCAAAGACAGCTAAAACAAAATAAACCCGTATAGATGCCTGACTGTGTAAAATATTTAAAAAACTTCAACATAAAGCCATACAATTTAGTCTAAATCAAGACAGTCAAAATACACTACAGTAGTATGTTAGGGATGAAATTAAGCCTCGTTGGTGTCGAGTAAGTGTCGAGTTAGGTCGAGGTAGGTCGAGGTAGCTCATTGATATGCATAAGGGTCGAATCTATGAGGTCACAACAGGTCTTCCTGCATACTAATAAGTGTCTTCCTCCATACTAATGAGGGTCACTCTACTACAATAGCAACAATAGACCTGCCCAGGCTTGCCCGCTAATAGTTAACACGGATTGGCTCATGTAGAATCTATTATGTGTTCAAAATAATAGCGCTTTTTTGGTTGGTAGCGTGACTCTAACAATTCGTTTGCTGGGAAAAAAATTTCTCCGAGATTATCGTTCGATTTTCCGAAAGTGTTAACAGTTTCGTCTGTAAGAATAAATTCGACTTCATAGCTAACTTTTCTTGCTTTCTGCTCCGTTAGTCACGCATTACACAAATGATCCAAACTGATCCAAATTTGCATACGAACTCTACAGTAAAACAAGCCCTTGGGACAACCCACTACCACTCAACAACGACAACAGACGGCTTAGGTTGTTTGGAACGATCAATATAAACATGCGACTAATATGAATTACACGTTTCTTGAGAGACAAACATAAACATTATCGCCTTTTCTCAGAGAATACAGAAACAATAAAGTGAAAGTGATTTGAAAATGAATAAAACGTCAGTCATCCTCTTAAACTTCGTGTGGAGGAAAAATCAATCGTCTTCTTGATATTTGGAATACTTGTAAGGTGACTTCCTCTGTAAACGTCGAGATCGTCTTGAAAGCTTCTTCGGTTTATCGTCCATGTAATTTACAAATTTTAATTGTGGGCGTTTACGCTTTCTGGCTGGCGACAGCGTTTCGACTGTGGGAGGGGGTGTCAAGATCGACGGAGGGAGGGAGGTGCGGGCGTGGAGGTTGCTATGTTAGATAAGGGGTGTGGGGCTGGCTCCTTTGCCGATGGTTCAAGTGGTGGCGCTTGGCCTGGAGTCGGTTCTATCGTTACTGGTGGCACTGTTGGTAAATTGTTTACCATAGCCTCGTTAGGAATGTGTTCCTGCCTTTGAAGTTGAGGCGGAATTGTTGCTTCAGGTGTTAAGGAATTGAGCTGGTGTTTATATGTTAAAAACTTGTTTTGCAACTACATGTACTGCCTCGCTCTTTCGTCGTCTCGAAGGTTTGTACGATACAGAAGGTTATCCATATTATTCTGAATGCGCTGCATCTCCGGAATTACCAGGGGAACCATCTGGGTTTGCTGCTTGAGATACTGGAGCAGTTCCCGGGATATGTTACTCTCTTCGATCCCTTTGTCGAATCTTTCTTCGCCAGGTAATACATTTGTTCGCACTCTGCAACTATCTAGAGTCGTTGGCTTGAGATCAACAAAACGATACCCAAATGGTCTTCGCACCGCTTCTTCGTACTCTTTTAAAAACAAAGCAGTTTGTCTTGGGTACATTTGTTTGGCTAAAGTCAAAATCTGAAGTTTATCTCGAGGATTCTTGAAAAGGACCAAGTAATGACTGTTTAAGCCGATGCTTCGGTTGCCTTTGCCTTGGTAAAACATATTTTGTACAATTTAAATAACGCTCAGGTTTCGATGATGGGATCCTTTTGTAAACAGGTTCACGATCCGAATATCACTTCCTGCTTCAGTCATTTGGTCGTCGATGACAATCAAGTTGCGTATGTTGACGTCCAAATAGGAATCATTGTCTAGAGATGGCGGAATCCCCTTGACAAATTCGATTGTCGGTATCATCATCAATAACTGTGTGAAGCGGGTTGCCACCGTGAATAACACCAGATTATTCTCTCCGGTGGCTGATCGATCACGGTTTGAGCTTGTTGCAAGAGTGATTGCACCCAGAACGTTTTTCCCGAGCCAGTCATCCCTGGAACGATGCAGGTAAATGGATGAAGTATTTGAAACCGCTGACACTTTTCTTGAGACATCGGTATAACTGGAGCGACACCGGAATAACTGTGTTTACTGTTCATGTGTCTTTGCATGTTATCTTTCCTGGAAAAATCCTTTTGACAAACGGGACAGGACCAACTCATGTCAACTGAATCGAAGCTTAACATCAACTGACAAAATGTGTAATGTTTCACAATGATATAGATTTCAGCCACCAGAATTCTATTGTTTTCCCTCCTCCACCTCCTCCTCCTATTGTTTTCCCTCCTCTTTCTCCTCCACCTCCTTCTCCTATGGTTTTCTCTCCTCCTCCTCCTCAATTCTATTGTTTTCCCTCCTCCTCCTCTATTCTATTGTTTTCCCTCCTCCTCCTCCTCCTTAATTCTTTTGTTTTCCCTCCTCCTCCTCCTCCTCAATTCTATTGTTTTCCCTCCTCCTCCTCCCCCTCAATTCTATTGTTTTCCCTCCTTCTCCCCCACCTCAATCCTTTTGTTTTCCCTCCTCCTTCTCCTCCACCTCCTCCTCCTCCTCCTCCTCCTCCTCCTCAATTCTACTGTTTTCCTCCTCCTCCTCCTCCTCCTCCTCCTCAAATCTATCGCTCCATCACTATATTGAAATCAATATAAAGCGGGACACTGGATAATCAGTGCCATTTGAGCTTGGGAAAGTGTTGCTTACACTTCATTTTCATCAGAGTAGAAATGAAGAAACTTTACATTCCGAATACCAAGTTGTACGAAGACTATTATCTAAACCAAGCTAAGCAAAAAGGAAGTAATTTACCGGCTTTCCACGGATCCCGATTTCAACGGGGATATGGCTTAGGTTCCATATTTAAAGGTTTGTTTCGCTGGGCGATACCTCATTTTCGACAAGGTGCTAAGGTACTCGGCAAAAAGGCGTTACAAACCGGTGCCCAAGTCGCTCTAGATGTTCTTGGTGGAGATCATGTGAACACAGCGCTTGCAAAGCGAAGTAGAGAAGCTATTGGTGACCTACTATCTCAGGCTGGGAGTGGTCAGAGTTCTACAAAAAGATAAGTGCAGTTTCGTGGTTTACTTCCAGGGAAGAAACGAAAAACTGTAGACTTCGTATGTAAATTTGGATCAGTTTGGATCATTTGTGTAATGCGTGACTAACGGAGCGGAAAGCAAGAAAAGTTAGTTATGAAGTCGAATTTATTCTTATAGACGAAACTGTTAACACTTTCGGAAAATCGAACGATAATCTCGGAGAAATTTTTTTCCCAGCAAACGAATTGTTAGAGTCACGCTACCAACCAAAAACGCGCTATTATTTTGAACACATCCGTGTTAACTATTAGCGGGCAAGCCTGGGCAGGTCTATTGTTGCTATTGTAGTAGAGTGACGCTCATTAGTATGGAGGAAGACACTTATTAGTATGCAGGAAGACACGTTGTGACGTCATAGGCTCGACCCTTATGCATATCAATGAGTTACCTCGACCTAACTCGACACTTACTCGACACCAACGAGGCTTAATTTCATCCCTAACATACTACTCACTACATAAAGTAGGAAATCCAAAAATATTCTTTCTCGAGAATTGGTACGAAATTATGGAATGAGATACCATTTTATCTTCGTAACTTGCCTAAACATAAGTTTAAAAAGAGAATTAGAACATAACTATTTGAAATTTTAGAGTCTGACTGGCGGACTCGTATTGCGATCTAAAACAAACAGGGTCAGGAGAGAAACGTGATTCTTTTAATAAATACACCATGCTGTATAAAAACAAATCAAAGATTTCGGAGAAAAATCCAATTTCTTGTTTTTTACTTTGTAGATTTCATGTGTATTACCCACATGTGACCGTATGTTACTCGTGTGTTACTCGTAGTACTCGTGTGGTGTTTTAGTCACGATCTTGCTGATCAAGCAAAACTCAAGGTAAATTTAATCACCTCAAGAGTTCATAAGTGTAATTTTTATACGAAAGCAAGCCCGGTGGAGAGTAGTTGTGTCCGAGATCGGCAGCTAGCTTGCGACTATTCACTGCGTTATGTAGAATAATTAACTCTTTCAGTTGAAATAATTTCTTCGGGCCATTCTGCATATATTGATTCCGCATAATTATGCGATTCCGCAAGTCATGCCACATGCCATTCCGCAAACTCATTCCTCCTTTTACCCTCATCGAGAGACGGAATGTCATGACAACAAAATACGAGCGTATACTTTAATCGCTGCGCGGTCGTCCGATTTTGTTATCACTCGTATAATTACAGACCGAATTGGACTCACCAAGTCCTATTACCATTACTTATAGTACTGAAACTCCCTCAAAAAGAACAGTTCAATGGGATGGGCACCAAATAAAGTCGGAAAACGTCAGGGCCCAGTTGCTCGAAGCATGGTAGGGCTAACCCGGATTAAATACCATGGCAACCTGTAAGTTTTCATACATCTTAACCAATGGTTAGCGCTAACCATGCTTCGAGCAACTCAGCCCAGGTTGACAAGAACCAGTCGAATTTCACTGATTGATTAGTAACTTAACACACCTAACTAAAGCGACAAGAAAAAGCTGGTTCGATTCCGATGCGTTCTGATTTGAGAGAGCTGACAGCAGATATTTATTTATGGTTTTATTTTAAGAGAAATATACATCATGGAAAATTTTTTTGATACCATTTTTTTTATTTACCCCTTGAAAAGTTACAGTGAACAGTCGACCCCTACAAACAACTAATACTGCAGGTAACGCTGTGGTCCTGTTCTAATAGTTTCATTGTGAATTGTTAAACACAAAAGGATCGACAAGCTTTAAAAATGGATAATTTCATAGGATCATGCAAGTTTATTTCATTTTTCGCAGCGAAAATAGATGAATGCCTTTAGCTACATGTATGCACGAACACGGCAATGCAACGAGACAATTGGTCGATGTAACCAACTGCTACGTCCCGCAAACTGATTTAGGTTATAAAATAATTGAAAATGATTCTGAATTCATCCCCAAATTTCTGTTTTAAACGGAAGAAAAGCTTTGTATCTCAATATAGTAGACTGGTCACGGTTTGAGCATTGTAGTATCAACATGTATATAAAGTGTAGGAGTAATGATCCAACCAGTATGACCAATCTTAACAGGGGTTTTTGAGGCCGTGCGAAGATCTCGCGGGATGTCCGAATGGGGAAAAATTGTCTTCATTCCTCTTTGAGAGGAATGAGACTAATTTCACGAACAGACTAAAATTATTGAAGTTGAACACAATCAAAAACAGAGAATCATGCTTTTTAAGTTCTTAAATGACATTTATTGAGTTTTATCACCATTTCAGTAACAGGGCAAATGTTTCATGATTACACTTATTTCGACGTTTTTAATATGCTTGGCATAAACTGTTTTGGCCTTCAAATTCATAAGGAATTTATGCTTCAGGTTATCTGTGAAGAAGACAAACAGTCACAATATTAATCAGCCTTCATTTTCTTTTAGGCTATTTTAAGTTGCTTTGATTAATTTAAGTTGAAGCTGATTTTTATTGACAGCGTTTTAAACAGGTACAGAATTACCTGACCCACAGGGCCTGGAAGTAAAAGAAAAATAAAAGACTGCTAAAAAGATTATGTCGTTAGGAAGATAAAGTTGAGATCAAATTGAGAACAACGTTAAAAGAAGAGAGAGAAGAAAAGCTGAATAAAGAGCTGATTTATATCAAAATTAAAGAAAGAACGACGAGCTTCCATCTTGTGGCACTGTTACGTTTCCATCTACAGTCGTTAAGACAGCCAGTTAAAGTTTTGACAGGGTTTAACAGGGAGAAACGTGCTTCTTAATTCAAGGGTAGAAATTAGCATTTTAGGGTGTGTGTGTGTGTGTGTGTTTGCGTGTGTCATGGGAGGGGTGGGGGAGGGAGGGTGATACCGCTTCGACTGGGGTATCTGCAGGGTTGTTTACCATTTATAAAAAATCCTGAAATTTCGGTTAGGACTTTTCGTTCAGAAGGAACGGTACGTGTTGTTTACCATTTGCCTAAAATCTCCGGATTGTTGGGCTCGCTCAGTGGATAGATTACGCTAGGCCAAAAGCCAAGAGGACTGAAACTAGTACGAAAAATAGAAACTTGTAAAAGCAAGCACATGTTTTCTCTGAACAAACGGATCGCATTACCCCCGTCCCCTCCCCCCATTTTTCCTTATAAAAGAGTATTTTTTGTAGAGCGAACCGGAAATTTATTTCACCGGAAGTTATGTTGCGCGCGGATTGATTGACACATTGACAGCAAGAGTTTCAAATAAAAGTCCCCGGATTTTGGGGACAAGCGCTTATGCCATAGAAAAAATCTTGTGTGGTTGTTTTGTCGTGGTACTTTCGGGACTTTTGTCGATTGGAAAATTGGTTTCTTTTGGTTTCGACTGAGGACATTTAGGAACCTAAGGAGAAACACCCCCCTCCCCCACTCCCACCACAGACGCAAATACACACACCCTCAAATGCTAGTTTCTCCCCACACTACACCCTTGCATTAATAAATACATCGAGCCCCCCCCCCTCCCCCCATCACACAGATCACAAAGATATCATAGAAAGATCCAATTTCTTGTCTTTTACTTTGTAGATTTCACGCGTATTACCCACATTTGACCGTATGTTACCTGTGTGTTATTCGTATGTATGTTTACCTGTTTGTTACTCGTATGTATTCGTATGTTACTTGTATGTTACTCGTATGTATCTGTATGTACCTGTATGTCACTCGTAGGCACTCGTATGTTACTGGTGTGTTAAGTACTCGTGTGGTATTTTAGTCACGATTTCATAGGATTAGTCTGTTCGCGGATGATATTTGCAGCATATTTGTGAAGCTATGCACGAAAGAATCGTTCGGCTGCGAGACAAGCGAGCTTTTGCTATCTTGTCAATTTCATAGAGTAGGTGAAACTCTTTTGGCAGTTTTGAATTAAGTAAAATTTTATTTTTTCGAGGTCGATTGTAAGCGATTTAGGAACGGAGTCTCGCAGAGGCTTATTATGGTTTTCAGAGTTTTGCAGGAGTCTCACATCGGTCGCGCTGCTTTTGTTAATAATAATAATAATAATAATAATAATAATAATAATAATAATATATAAGATTTATATAGCGCCCATGCTAGAGTTCAGAGCGCTGTACAGCTATGTGAATAGAAAAAAAAAAGAAGATAAAAATGACTAAAACAACTAACTAAGAAAACTAAAGTAATAAGCGAAAAACCTAACAACTAATTAAAAACTTGATCAAATAAAAAGTCTTCAGGTTGGATTTGAATGTTCCAACTGATGGTGCTTGCCGTATGGCGTCTGGGAGTTGGTTCCTCAGATATGGCGCTATATAACTAAATGATCTACCTCCGTAAGTCTTAAGCTTGAAATGAGGAACTTGTAACCGTTTCTTATCGGAAGAACGCAAGTAGTATAGTGTTTGGGGGTACCAGATCAAAAATTAATTTAGGGGGTGTTTTAGCAAAATGATCTCGTATTTTGGAAAAACTATAGTTGTTCAATCTGATGGAACCAAGGTCAGCACATTTTTGATCTCGTATTAAAATGCGTGACTTTCTCGGAAAAATCACCAAGCGTGACATTCTCGGAAAACAGGGAATGAGTCATCGCCTATAGCTATCCGATGGTTACATAATTTGTTGAAGCAATTAAAGATGCAGAAAAAAAAATAGCAAAACTGGTGGCCACCAGAACCTCTCATGAGGGACTTAATTTGGAATTTGAATCACCACCCGTCCCTCATGAGAGGTTTTTTTTTTGTTTTGTTTTGTTTTTTTGTATTCCCACCACCACACCACCAGAGCACTATCATTTATGTTCCCACCTCCACTCCGCTCTGGCCCTATCAGACCCTCTTGAGGCCAAGTATTTGTTTATTTGTTTTTTTCACCCTCCGGCTTGAGATTGAACCGGCACTTCTGACAAGCCGAAGCTTAACTATAGCTCTACCCAACAATCCGACACCATCTCAGGGTGGTTTTTTTATTTTTTTAACCCATGGAATAACGGCGGGGGTTTTTCGTTATTCCACGGGGTGGCTTGTATACATTTCGCTAACGAAAGGCCCCCGCTTTTTCCAATCGTTAGATACTCTGTATACAAGCCACTCTTTATCTGTGTAAAACAACCCTTATATTTGAGTTTGTATTTTCATTTTTATGCTTGTGGTACATAAATGAAATTTTCAAAGATAAAAAATAATACGCATGTGTAAAAAGCGAAAAAATCTAGAATCCCCTAAACATAGTGACGTAGTTTGGTGACTCATTCGAAAGAGAAACCCCCCAACAAATGTTCCTGTCTCATATGCTAATTCTTCGGGTAAAGGGTCAGAAAGAGGGCAGTATTTTAAATTTAATATACAACAAAACTCACAATACTATCCTGAACTAGACAAATCAGTGGGTTTGAGGCGATAAAAACACCACAGCTATGGTGTGACGTCAACAGCTAGATTTTATAATGTCCGTAGGCAAAGCTTGTCACGCCATTATCATGAATATACCGCTTGTCGTCAAAGCAGCTGAGTGATACTTTATTTATCTCATAACTTCCAAGTTGATGGTTCTGACTTCTGATTGTTTTCATTCTATGATGCAACTGTTTATTATTGAATAGAGTGTCTTTATAATTTTCATGTTTGATTTTATTTTTGATTATGTTCTTTTTTATTCCTTTTGCTGTTTTTCCTCCATTTTGGTTATCTTTCATATAGCTATACATTTTCGATCGCAGACCGATGAATTCGCAAACGGGTACTCCTGCTGCCTCATCTTTGAATTTGCCAATAACTTTTTTATTAGTCTTATTGAAATACGGCGAGCTTTCAGGGTAGTCGCTGTTATCGAATTTATCTTTATCGTTCCAAAACTTTCTATAGACGTCTTGGGTTTCAATTTCGTAGGTCAATGAGTCTGTGTCTGTGAAGAGCAGCTTGGCCTTGTTACCGTACTTTTGTTTAATGTAGTTGTAATGGAAATCGTACATCAGTGTCTTGCTAAGGTCTAGAATACACATCCCCACGTATGCTGGCCGGTTTAAAGTAAGTGTTTCTTTTATCTTATGAACAGCTACTAGATTTTCAGTGAAGATTTTACTGCTAACATAAGTGGGTTTACTAGCTAATTTCAATAGCTTCTTCTCATCAGTCACCAATCTGACGTCTACTCGCTTTCTGAGGTTTTCCATCGTTTTGCCAAATACACTGTTATTCATCAGCTTGAAGAAGTCTTTCTCAAAGGCATTTTTTGCGCTAGTTCTTTTCTGAGTGTTGAAGTCGATGTACTGTCTGAGCCATGGGGATTGATTGAACTCTAACACTCGATGGACTTTAGTTATTTTCAAACCGAGATCAGTATATAATCGGAGGTTCCTATAATGGAGCACGTATTTTTCTTTGTTGCTTAATGTTGGTATCAGTTTATGTACCAGACCAGTTGATATTTTATATTTCTTCGCTATGTTTTTACAATAATCTGATAGCATGTCCCCAGTCACTTTGACCTTTTCCGGTCCCAGTGGATAGTCATTGTGAAGATCATGTAACTCTGGGGGTATTCTAAATCAACTTCAAGAATCAAACCCTTTGCACTATCTTCTTTATAGACAGCCAGGTCTAAATTATTGATCCGCTTTTCTGTCAACCATTTGAAACCACCGGTTGGTAAATATTGACTCATAGCCCAACCATACAAATTATTAGCATCAAGATACATTATGTACTTCGAGGGCGCCTTCTCGTCGTAATCTTTCATGTACTTGTTATTTGCTTTGCCGTAACGGTTGGCTATATAGCTGATACCACCTCGCATACCCTTTTCAATGAATTGAAACATATCAATATCAACCATAAGCTCTAGTTTAATGTCAGTCATTTTAAGCATGGCGTCCCAAGATAAACCAGGAGATGTGAAATAGTGGCACGTGTCCAGTTTGTAGTACTCAAGGCATGTTTTTCTGAAGTTTTCAAATACATCAGCCAGTAGGAGTACATCTGTTTTAAGGTACAGATCATGATAATCACCCATGTTTTTCAAAGAGAATGCTTTCCAAACAGTCTGAGCATGCGTATAGTCTTCATCTGATATATGTTCATCACTTAATATGCTGTAGAATTCTTCTTTTGGCGGCAGCTTTTGGTTAAATTTATTGAAACTATCCATATAGTCATAAGGATAAACACCTTTCTGTGCCACCAGATTAAGATCATTTCCCTTGAACTCTTGTGAGGTGTATTTTAAGGCTTCTTTTGGTAGATTGCCTACAAGTTTTTCCAAACTGGAGCTCATGAACTGGAAACTATCAATGAAGGTCAAGTGATTGCCAAGCATGAAAGCCATATACTTCTCCATGTTATTTGGGATAGCATTGATATTCATTTGACAGTCTTCACTTTTCTTATTTGTATAGGTGTGTTTCTTGACAATGGCTCCAATCTCTTGCATAATAAAATGACTATCATAACCTCTCAGATTGTGAAATATAACAGGTATCTTTATTTCATCTGGGTTCACTCTGAGTTTCAGATTACAATCTTGGTGAGCTGATCCTCTATACTTGCCGGTAATATGACAATGATCTCGGACTCTAATATCCTTTTCAGTATACTTCTTATCACAGATGTGACACATTTCAGCTTTTTAGAATTTCTCTTCATCATCTTTAGTCATTTTCAATGGTTTGTTAAATTTTTTTTTCACAACATTCTTGCAATATTTGACTTCCTCCAGCATAGCTTCCATAAATTTGTACACAGCCTTTTCACCCCTGTATATTACTGCTGGTTTGCTGTATTTATCATCATAACAACAAACAACTTTGTAACCATATCCACAGTCAGTATGCTTCTGATAGGCTTCAGTGTATGATTTATCATTGTTGGGTTGACAACCGTGTATTTTTTCAGTGATGGCCTCAAAATCAGCATAGATCACAAATGGTACCTGCTGTTGTTTATGAAAGTTGTTGAATTTCAGTATGTTGTTATCTTTGTTTGGCATTTTTATTGCCTGTGTGCCATTTACTTGCATGCAGTTGTCCTTGTGATCATTCAGAACCCTTTCAGAGCTGAAGCATTGAAGACAGTGCATACAAAAGTGTTTTCTTTCCTTATGCTTTGTTTGATTGTACATGAACTTGTTGAAATTCTTTATCAGCACATAATGCTTGTTTTCATTTTCAGTTATTAGAAGCAGATTCAAGCAGTCTTCATATTTCTCTTTTGAAACAAAAATTGGATATGGCTGTCTATTCTCATAACCAAAAACATTGATGTTGATCTCATTTTGTTTCTCTATCTTGTTGTAATGCTTGGTTGCAACTGGGAATTCAACCCCTGAATAATCTAATGTATTGACAAATTTTCTGTCAGTCTTCTTTATTCTCTGTGGGTATTTATCTTGAGGATTCAAGTGCCTGATATGACACCACATGAAGCACAGATCATCATCATTCTTTATGTTAATCAAACCCTTTGCACTGTTTCTGAGTTCATTCGGTAGTTTAATGTATGAGGAGCCCTTCATTGGCGCATATTTCACAACATTGAGGTAATGGCTGTCAACAGATTCAATTGTCCAACCTGAACCTTCAGATACCCAAACTGCAATCTTATTCATTATTTGGTCTTTTGACAACTGTAGTGATTCAGTTACTTCCAGATTATTCACAATTGTTTGAGCTACACTGTTGAAATATGCGGTTTTGTATTCTATTGCTCCGTCAGTCATTTTTGCGAATGTTACCTTTAGCGTTTCAACGAATTTGAGACCTTTAATTTCATTCAACAATTTTATAATATTATATGCAACAGCCTTTCTTGTGTTTTGCAGTTGCGCAAGCGGGTCTTTGTCATTTTTTATACCGATTTCAAAAGATTTTGTGAAGCCCTTCAGAGCTTTCTCTGTTTGCTCTATTTTTGTTCTGGGTGTTGGAACCGGCACAGGCTTTTTGGTTCTCGGTGCTGGGATCGGTCTCTTTTTCAATTGTTCTATTTCTTCCAACCATTCTTTTGGTGGTGCTGGAAGTCTTTTCCTCTCGAAATAATCAACCAATTCTCTGACAGTTGGTCTTTTAGTTCTGGGTGAAGGAGTTAGTTTTTTAACCACCTTTTTGGTTCTTTGTACTGGAGTTGGTTTGGTATCATCAACTATAATAACTTTTGGTTTATTCTGTTGCTTCAAAAGCAATTCTATGAGCTTAGATTTGCTCAGTTTTTTCAAACTTTTCTTATCCATCTTATATTATAATTAGATAATAATTTGTATGTTTTTAAATGATTGCGCATAAAGATTGTTTTAAAGAATTATTATGTAAACTATATTATAATGAGTAAGATTGAAATAAATGGATGTATTTACTATATTCACCCTATTTATAATTTGTATGCTTCTAATGAAGATGGTTACATTATAAATATAATTAGACAAGTACCTATGAAGACAACTGAGAACAATAGAGGTTATTTATTGTGTGGTGTCAGGAAACATGGTCAAAAAGGGTATAAAACATGCTTGACACATAGGTTTATTTGGGAGTGTTTTAATGGTCTGATAACTGACAATAAAGTCATTGACCATATCAATAACATAAAAGATGATAACAGATTATGTAATTTACAGCTTATAACACAGAGTGAAAACACTTTGAAATCTGTTAAGTATCGTGACTGTTCAAATATTAAAAATACTATGAAAAATCCAAGATGTGTGAAAGCGACTAATATTGGTACAAAAGAAGTTTCATACTTTAGTAGTATGTATTGCTGTTCACGACATCTTGATATAAGTAATGCTACTATAAAAAGAGTTTGTGATAGAGTTGATTATCGTAAATCAGGTAAATCAAAGAAAGATGGATATTCGTATAAATTCGAGTATGTTGAGAAAGAAAATATGCCAGATAATTACATAAAATCAGCTAATAAAAGACCGCAGAGAGTCTCAGATGAAGACAAAAAGAGTCACCATGCGTTGTCAATCAAAAAATGGACAAACAAAGAGTATAAATGTCCAAGATGTGATAAAGTGATGAAAAACAATAATAGACAATATCACAATAAAAAGTGTGAATAATTATTGTCCTTTTATATATATTCTGTGTTCTTCCATATGCTTAGTTATTTCGTGGATTAAGTCTTCGAAACAGTTGCTAACGATGTATTTACAATTGTTTTTCTCATACATTGCCTTCATTCTGAGTTGATTATTGGTCACAATGAAAATACCTGTTGGGCTTTTAAATTCCAGGCATAGAGCATTGTATTTTTCAGTTGGATTCATCAGCATTAAATCACATTGTCCAGCCATATATCCTTTCTTATAACTTCTGATTCGCATGTTTGGGCTTATTTGATTTTCACCTAGTCCTGCGATCATTAATGCGTCTTCATATTTCCTTCTGATAAATGATACAACACTGCTATGTAGATCATATTCATTTTTAATTGAAATTATATTATTTTTCATATATTATAATAATTCATTTTTTATTTTTAAATAATAGTCAGGAATAATAATATTCTTGGCTACATGATAGCAAATGACAGTATGTACTACTGTAGGGTCTACTCACATATATGTTAGATAATTTTCTCTTTATAATATGTCCTTTAAATCCTTGAACGGTATCCAACTGTTGAAGTCATCACTATATCCCTTCCACTTCACCAAAGCTTGTTTCTTCTTGTAATCTCAGCGAATGACTTTATCAATACGGAAAACATCCTGTCTGGCTTTTAATAATTCAGCTTCATAAAAACTCCCTTGTATTTCTTCATCGTTGAGATCTTTTAGTTTGTAAGTGATTGGATTAGTGTATTGGATTTTATCAACTGTAAACACTTCTTCAGTCCAATTTGGTGTGTATCCTTTATCAAAAGTCTTTCTTTTATACTTAGATATTCGGACCTTATCACCTATTTTAAATTTCGGTTTAGCTGATAATGGCTCCATATCACCATACAAATTGAAGTAAACAGTTCCTTCATTCCTCTTATCAGATGCTTCAACGGGTGTCATCTTTGTGCTTAAATGTTTTGTGTTGTTGTACTGTTTCACTAATTTTGGTAACATGTCTAAATACTGTGTATTACCTTGAACAGTGAACTGCTTCCACATTTTGGACTTGATTGTCCTATTCCATCTTTCAACTACTGATGACTTCTCTTCATTCTCAGTTGAGTACATCTGTACACTATGTTTCTCTAGCAAGTCCTTCAAGTGTTTGTTGTAAAACTCTTTACCTTTATCAACCCATAAATACTGTGGTTTTCTGCCTTCCTTGAATATTGTTTTGAATGCTTCAGTGACAGATTCACCTTTCTTATCCTTCAATGGGACAATCCAACCATATTTGCTGAAGACATCAATAACCATAAGAAGATATCGATAACCTTTATTCCATTTACTGAACTGTTGCATTTCAACTAGATCACTTGCCCATATTTCATCAATTTTATTTACAATCACACGCCGCCGAGTGAAATTTCGTTTTATGGGTGCATGTAATTCATCAGCTAGTTTTTCTTGCCAGTTTTCTTCACTCGACGGCTTTTTCCGTTTTTTGAAATGCCGAGACCAAGTTTCTGTTTTTTGTCAATTAAGAATCTGGCTGTTTGACCCCATTTTGGCATCTCACCATATGGTATTTGATCTAGTGACTCGACCATTGTTCTATCACAATCACCTTTATTTTTTCCCATATCATAAGAAATATCATGATAAGCTGCTATTTCATCTACTTTATTGTAAGGTAGGACATTCCATTTTAACACCTCTCCAGTCAATGGATCATATTCCAGTTGTTCATCCAATGGATTATAAGGTCCCATATATTTATACTGACTTGGAGTCCAACCTGCTTTTGGTTTAGGAAGCTTGCCAATAACCTTATGAATATCAATAGCACCACCGCGAGTATAATCAATGCCTTTGATATCTGTTTTAGGGGTTTGTCTCTTGTCAGCACGCTTTGGTCGTATTTTTGTACTTAAATCAAATAATGCTTGTTTTCCAACTGAACTAATAGTCGGCTTTGCTAGGGAAAGTCCTTTGTCAATTAAATACTGTTGATTTTTTGGATTTCTGAGAGCTTCTGAAGCGTAATATCTTCCAGCTTGCAATGCCTTTTTACCAATCATTGGAGCCGCATGACCTAGCAAATCTAATCCAGTTGTTATTAATGTTGATCCTATGCCCGCCCCTTCAGACGGGCTAATTAGTTTCCCCGATTTCTGACAAATTTAGTCTTTGTGATTCCACATTCAGCACAAGTACATTTCATCACAGTTCGACCATTTTTAGTCTTCTGATATCTTTCACTTCCTGGTACACATTCAGTGACTTTCTTCTGTTTCACACAATAAGACTTCATATACCAATAGGTTAGATATTTTCGAAGTAATCTATAATGAATCTGTGATTGACACTTGCGTCTGTGGGATCAAAATCAGCATTATGTATTGTGTTCAGAATCGATCTGCCTTTTTGTCTCTCGAGAAGATAGTACAAACACCAATATCCACACAAGACTGAATCTCTTTCTTGTATCTCATCTCCAGAGTATTCAAGTTGTTTTCCACTTGTAGCCATGTATTTCTGTACTTCTGTTGGCATCATTAAACCAAATGAGTCAAAGTATTCACAGTATTTATCCCCATTGCGATAACAAACCCAGTGAGTGCCAGGTCCAATCTTACTGTCAAGATTGACTATTCCACATTCATTGTTTTTGATTTGTCTCCTCGTCGGCAGATTGTCTCTTGAAAATACTCCTCTGAAATGTTTTATTCCAAGTTGTTTAACCCAATTGATTAAATCGAAGTTGGATAAGGGTTTGTTTACAAAATGGTTCCCAGAATTGGGATTGAATTGAATGGACTGTCTTTGCCTAACAGAAGCCCTTTTCCCTTTTTTTGTCTTTTTTTTTTTTCATTCCATAACCGATTGGAACGTGAACATCTAATGACCGTCTTGGACGGCTGCTTTCAACATGCAAACCTTTTCCAGTTAATTTTCTGATTGCTTCTATAGCCAAAGGAATTCCAATACTGGCGAGTATTGTTCCAATACCCTTTCCAGTCTGCGCTTTTGTTGGTTTGATAACAACGTCTCCACCATACTGCATTTTTTGAATAATATCTGCCATCTGTCTCGTATTCAATAAATTTCCTACATTCAATAATTGGGATAAATTGGCATTAGGAATAAGAAATCCTCCACTTTTTTTCTTCCCAAATAGTTTATCAACACCGAGACTTGCTAATGAAGAAAGAGCACCTGTAGTCAATGCTGGAGCCGCTTTAGCTACTGCTTTACCTGCATAAGGCAATAGTCTTGTTCCAAGTGAAAAAAGACTGGACCAAAGAGAGCCTCCTTCTACAACTGCTTTTCTGATTTGATTTTTTGATATCTTGATGTCTGAACCTTTTCCTGATCTTCTTGATTTCATCAGTTTGTTGATTTGTGTCTTAGTCAACATTAGTTGATCATTTCCAGACAATTCACTATGTGTCAACCTGATTGTTACAGGCGAATTTGTTGCATAAGCTTTTGCTAGCTTTTGTTTCTGACCCTGTGAAAGTTTCACTCCATGAGGATGATAAGTAGTCATATAATATATGTTTATACTAAATTGTATTTAATAAAAACAATCATTTAATTTAATTATTTAATTTATTTAATTTATTTAATTATTTATTTAATTTATTTCCAATTAATTATTTAATTTACATTGATCTCAGAATTAATTTTCCATCAGTCTTTCTCATCTCAATATCCTGCTCATAGAGGACCAATGCATACACACTGTAATCAGCATTTGTTCCATCACTCAAAGTGTATTTGAAAGTCAGTTTTGTCATTCCATCTTTTATGTCCTGCTTCTGTTTTGTCAGATCAAAGTAAATGAAAGGGAATATTGTACCAAAGTTTCCTCTTGTGAGAAGGGTACTTTCACTGAAATCATTTACAGCTTGAACATATTTCAAAACATCTCTAAATACTCTTGTTGGTTCTGTTGAGGGTTTATAATGAACCTCTGGATAATCATTTCCATTGCCAACTTCAAGATAACAATCAGTCAAAGTTCGGTTATTTGCAACTGAAAAGGTGTTATAGAGAAATTTATTGGCTGTCTGAGATGCATCACTTGCATCATTGATGATGAATACAAAGACATGCCTGGGTTTGTTTATTCCTGTGGAAATACGGAAATTGGCAGTCTGTTGTCTTGTTGAATTGCCTGTCTCAACCATTTCTCTCATGTAAGTCCACTTTCTGTTGTCAAGATACTTGCTCATGTATAAGGACTTTCCCGTAGAATTAAAAATAATACGAGGAACAATTAGCTGGAATTTAGTTAGTACCACACGACATTCATCAGTAGCTTGCCAAATCAAATTGTCATCACTCTCAAGTGTTAGGTTCACCTCTACTTTTGAGTTAGGCATGAGTTCATCCCAAAAGCTCTTGAAAAAACCGTATCTGTTCAATGCTATCTCTGCATTTACTTCACAATTTGCACCATTCAACAGTGCTTTGCGAGCTGCGAAACCTTTGTTATAAGTAGCCACCTGAGCAACTCTGTTTTCAGCTTCTCTGTTGTCGTCAAGATAGAAGAACTCATTGGTTCCCTGACTTACAGCATAACCCTGTGAATACTCAAGCAATGACTTAATATTTGTGGCTTGGTTAGCGTCTCGGCATTCATAAACATCAAGGCCATTCATTTTTACATTAATGGTGTTAATAAGAGCGTGAACTGAATTAACAATACCATTTCGATCTGCAGCAGCAATGTGGTCTCCATCTGCAAGCTTTTTTACAATGAAATCAACATTCAAACGGGCATTGTACCAATCAAATGGTGTAGTCTCTCCACTGTTATCAACAACGAATGGATAACCTGTTTTCCTCTGATGAGCATTGTTTGCTACTACAGTATTAAGTGCTGTCTCTAGTTCGAACACTACATCTTCATGTCTTTCGATATATTTTGAGTCACGATAGTTTGACATATATTATTGTGTTAGATAAAAGTTAGTTTTTCATTTGATTTTACGCGGTCGGCCTCTCTTTCTTTTGATTAAACCACCAGTCTGGCTCACACTCTCAGTTCCACTCTTGTTTCCACTTTTTCTCTTTTTCAAAAGTTCTATGATTTTGTCACCAGCTTTTTTGCCAGCATGTTCACCAATTGTTGTGGCTGCTTTTTCAGCTGCTTTTTTTCCAGCTGTTTTGATCATATCAGTCACAATACCTTCACCATGTTGTTCATATTTTTTAAACTCAAACCGTTTCATATACTATTAGGTTTTATAATTCCACACCTCTCAAGAATAACTCAATATACCAATCTATCCCATTTAAATCAACTGGTTGTCTAGAAGAGTCTGTGACATAAAAGCGCATTGAGCTGATTGAATGTGTTGAGACAGGATTCCATGAAAGAAAACGAGGTTTGTAAGTGAAAGGTAAACTTCTAACGAGATCTGTGACTGGTATAACCGCGATTGTATTTGTGCTATTTCCATCAACAATGCTATCTATCACCATATCACAATTGATATAAATTTCATCTACTCCTCTTGTAATATCAGGTAGATTTGTTCCATATTCTGTGGCTGAAACTAATTTTGAATCGAAACCGATAAGTTTTCTGAAATCAAGATTTCTCAGATCCACTCGATAGTTTTCATCAAGTTCAATCAAAATGCGATATGTTGACAAAACGAAATACATGTTAATACCATACTTGAATTTTGATTTTTCTGTTTCAGATGGATTCAGTACATGGCTGTTTTTTCTCATATACTCATGAATGTAACTATTGATATCGTCGTATGAATACATCCCGTCAACGAATGTTATTGTTTCCCAGTTTACACCTTTGTCATAGCTGTATTTCATTTGATTATTTTCAAAAATGTCTCTGATATTGTACCAACTGTATGTCATATTGATGACATTCACAGCCATTTCATATTTCAAATCATTCGTTAATTTAAGAGGTGTATTGAATCTTTTTTCAAAATCATGACTCTTACTAACACCAATTTTGTCTCTGTTTTTACTGTTGAATCGTAATGAAATTTTTGTCATATACTTTTACATTAGATATTTCATCATTATTTTATTCAACTCACCGGTTTTCAGGATTCCCAGTCTGTTCAATGTATGCAATATTTTTGTGAATTCATTTTGAACATTTTTGCTGTTGTTGCCGGCTGAAATAGATCCACCAAGCAACTGCAGTCTTGAAAGCATGTCACCCAAAAATGCATCCCTTGAACCCATTGCACCTCTTCTCCTTCCCATGCCTGAACCAATGGTTTGTGCACCTTCCTCAATGGCATTGATTCTTTTTCGGTACTTTTGCAGTAATTTGATCCTTTGAGTCAATTGATATATCTTTTCTTTATTTTTATCCCTATTTGTTTTGGTTGTTGATAGATGAGCTTTTTGTCTTCCAACATGTTTGGTTATTTCACCAATATTTCTGTCATACTTATTGATGTCGATTGTACCATCCATTATCCTATTTAAAATTATTGATGGAGGAGACAATTCATATTCCTGTAATACCTTGGTCTCATCAGATGAAAAACCTTTATCAAGATTTGACTTATACTTTGGTTCTGTTTCAGTCATCATTTTAGGTTTGTAATCAATTGGTAATGTTGTTTTCATAGGTACTGATTCAGGTAACGTGTTTAATAGCATAAGATCTTCAAAACCGGATGTCAAGGCTTTTTGATTCTTTTTCAACTGTTCAATAACTTCATCCTGTTTTTTGTCGACACTTTCTTTCACACTCTTCTGGACATCAATAGAGGGTTTTAGCAATTCTGATGTTGTATCATAAGCATCCTGTTTTCTGTTTTCATAAGTCTTGATAACCTCACGAACTTCTCTAGTTTTATTTCCAGCTTCAATTCCACTTTTAAGAAGCCTTTTCATACGTTCTATATCCATATACAATTGTGTTAGACTAATCTAAACTATTAACATATGGAAATTCCAAATTATGATATCATTCAGAATTCAAATAATTCATTCAGACAGTTGTATCCGTATATGCCAAAAGATACATTTAGAATGTTATTGGCTGGTAATTCTGGATCTGGAAAGACAACATTGTTCATGCATCTGATTATGGAACCATTGGTTTATTATGATCAGATACATCTTTATGCAAAAAATTTGGATCAAGACAAGTACAAATATCTTCGGAAAGTAATGGATGAAATAAGCAGTCACATTGGATATCCTGCCTTGGTTTGCAGTCAAGATGAAATATCACCTGTTGAACAGATTAAAGACACTGATTTACAACGATTGGTTGTGTTTGATGATTTCGTAACTGACAAGAAACAAGATCAGATAATCAGCTATTTCATTCAGGGGAGACACAAGAACTGTTCAGTCATATATCTCACACAATCATTCTATGGCTGTCCAAAATCAATCAGACTCAATTGCAGTCACTTCTGCATTTATGATTTCCCATCCTCAAGAGAAAGGAACTTGATTGCACAAGAACTTGGAATCGACAAGAAGAAATACATTGAAGCAACCAAGAAACCATATTCCTTCTGTTATGTTGACAAGCCGATGAAGACAATCAAGAGAAATTTTTATGGTGCAGTTTAATCTAATCCAATATAATATGGCAACATTCAATCCAAATATATATACATATGAAATGCCTACAAAAGGTAAAAAAGATAACAATGACAACAATGGTAAAAAAGATAACAATGACAACAATGGCAACAATGGTAACAATGGCAACAATGGCAACAATGGTAATTGATAGAACAAACTTTACTGTGTTATCTAATCTAATATTATATGGGAGTTTTTAATTCTCCACAAGATCAAGATAAAACAAAAACTGGTGAAAGAGGTCCAGCAGGTCCGATTGGTCCAAAAGGTGATAAAGGTGATATAGGTCCAAAAGGTAATACAGGTCCTGTTGGTCCAAAAGGTGATAAAGGTGATAAGGGTGATACTGGTGCTAGAGGTCCATTTGGTTTTAAAGGTGAGAAAGGTAATACTGGTCTAAGGGGTCCACAAGGTCCAAAAGGTGAAACAGGTCTTGGAATTAGATTTACACAAGATGGTAATTATGATATCCAAAACAAAAAAATGAGTAATGTTGCTGAACCTACTTCTGACAAAGATGCTGCCACAAAGGTGTATACTGATGACCTTGTTGTTTCATCATTCCTCAACGCGAAGGAGTATGTTGATACTGAAATTGCAAGCTGCTTGAAAAGAGATGGAACTGACCCAGCTGAGGGTGATCTGAACATGGATGACTACAAAATAACAAATGTTGGGGCTCCAACTTCTGACAAAGATGCCACCAATGTGAGATATGTCAATGATGCTGTGTTGTCAATTGAAGGAACAAGACTGAACCCATTCAAATTCCTTCTTGAAGATATATCAAAAACAACTATTCTTAGAAATGCAAATGATCTCAAATTGGAAAATTTTAATAAAAGCCCTTACTCAATAAATAAAAAAGCCTTGTCTTTTGTTATTCCTACTGCTGGTCTTACAACTGTTCTTCGTTTTGATTTGTCACAATTGGAAGTTTCAAAGTACACTTTAGTTGTTGAGTTTTATACTGATGGTAACCCAAATAATGCAACAGTCGATGACGACAATCTGTCATCTAATTTAATTGAAAGAAAGGATTCAATAAAAAGAGCATTTCCAAAGACTCATCTTGTTGATGGTTATCTTAAGAGAATATTCTTCCTTGAAAAAACAAGTCAAGGAGCTACATCAATGGAATTATTGTTGATCTCACCATATTTATCAAATAATGCCAAACATCATGTCATAGTTTATGGTGTTTATGGATTTTCTAATATCATTTTATCACATATTCACGACCCAGCTTTTGAAATAGAAGAAGGAAGAATTGTATTTAATAATGAGGTTAAAATGAGTTTTCATAGAATAGTCAATGTTGCACGCCCTATACTTCCACAAGACAGCGCAACTAAAAAATACGTTGATGATGGTGTAAGAGGTAAAGTGAGTACAACATATCTCAATAATAACTTTGTGAAAAAAGATGGAAGCGTTGCAATGACTTCTGATTTGAATCTTGGAGGTAACAAATTGACTAATGTAGCAGCGCCAACAGCAAACAATGATACAGCCACAAAGGGGTATGTTGATACTGAAATTGCTGGAATTACTGGCATTGATGTTTCTCCATTTCTTAAAAAAGATGGAAGTGTTGCAATGACTGGTGATCTTGACATGGGTGACAATGAAATAACAAATGTTGGGGCTCCAACTTCTGACAAAGATTCTGCCAACAAAAAGTATGTTGATGACCTTATTTTATCAGCATCTGGTACCCAACGCAACCCATTCGCTTTTCTGTTAAAAGACATATCCAAGTCTTCTGCAGTCAGTGATGCAACAAACCTTCAAATTGAGAATTTTGATAGATCACCATACCACATAAATAAGTCCTCATTGTCTTTTATCATTTCACATAGTGGTAACTTTACATCCAAAATTCGTTTTGATTTGACATCTTTGAGAAACAGTCAGTACACTTTTGTTGTTGAGTTTTACTCACCATCTGATCCAAGAAGTGCAACAGTCGATATATTCCTTCCAACTGTAAATATACGAGATGCGGGACAGCCGTTTCAAAAACCTTTTCCCCAAACTCCACACGTTGATGGTTATATGAAGAAGCTTTTCCGAATCGAAAAAACCAGTGGTGGGCAAGCGGCAATACAGGTGGAACTTTCCAGCACAGCTCCTGCGTCTAACACCAAAACACATATCATCGTTTATGGGGCCTATGGCTATCATACCAATTTGTCTTACTTTGTGCACGACCCAGCGTATGAAATTGAAAACGGCCATGTTGCGTTTGGTAGTAATGTTGACATGAAATTAAACAAAATCCTCAACCTGCAGGATAACCCCTCAAACCCACAAGATGCTGTTAATAAAAGTTATGTGGACCAGAGGTTGCAAACCAAACTCGATACGATTGCACAACAAAATCTAAATATGAACAACAATGCCATCACTGATCTTGCTCCACCTGTCAACGCAGACGATGCGGTGACAAAACTTTATACTGACGAATATTTTCTCCGACGAGACGGTTCGACTGCGATGTATGGCGATTTGTCAATGGGTGGAAATAAAGTGACGAATTTAGCGGACCCGTCGAATGAAACTGATGCTGTGAACTTCAGAGTTTTAAATCGAGCTGGAATAGTTATTAGAGCAAACGCTTTATTATTGAATGGAACAAATGCGATGGCAGCGGATATGAAACTTGGAGGGCATAAAATCATTAACTTAAAAGAAGGAACAAATAAAACCGATGCCGTAAATTTAGATCAATTAGAAAAAAGTCATATTTCATCTGCTTCTCATCCAAAGAATGCTTTCAAATATTTGATGAATGATATTGATGAAGTCAGTACTGAATATGGCTTGACAGTTAATGGATATGTCAATTTACCTCGTTCACCACATTTGATTTCAAAAAAGGTCATTGATATAGACTTGAATAAAGAAGCTAATCATGTTTACAGAGCTAGAATTGGATTTAATATGTATACAATAAAAGATGGAAAATACACTTTCATTCTTGAATGGCTATTTCCTGATTATGAAGGAATGAATTTTAGTAGTGTAACATTCAGTGCAACTGGTGGAATTACAATTCATAAAACTGTAGGGAGAAAATTTGACAACAGAAATGAAGATCATTCGAGATATTTATTATGGATTGAAAAACCATCAGCAAGTTCACCACCTGAATATTTATATTGTACGATTCATATTAATGCTAACCCAACTTATCCAAATAAGTACAAAGTTCATTGTGTTGCATATGGTATTGATTTTGAAGCAGCAGACGTTCCATCAAGTGTTTACGACTTCGCAGAAGCTTATAAAATCGTGAATGAAACAATACAATTACAAACTGATTTAGATTTGAATGGTTTTGATGTGAAAGAAAATGAAAATTGGTTGTTTGGTGGAGACAATGGTGAATTGACAATGCTAAATAATATTAATATGAACAGCTATTTAATAAAAGAGGCTAAACTTGGCGGTGATTTAAATCTGAATGGCTATAGAATTCATAATAAT
Source organism: Pachyseris speciosa (assembly GCA_016490735.1). Lineage (NCBI taxonomy): Eukaryota > Metazoa > Cnidaria > Anthozoa > Scleractinia > Pachyseridae > Pachyseris > Pachyseris speciosa. The sequence goes on from JAEMWC010001553.1 coordinate 62,105, forward strand.
AGTTTGAATCTATTTCGTTCAAGCGTTACAGGTGTAATCATGGAAACAGCTCTCGATCTAGGTGGATTTGCTCTTTACCAGCCGAAATTAGGAGGTGATCTAAATTTGAATGGGAATAATATAATTGGTCAAATACAATATTTAAATTGCTTTGTTAAAGCCAAACAAGGACATAATAAGAATGCTTTGAAGCCTGTATTGATAAATGGCTCTGAATTTTTAGTTATTCATAACAATAACTTTCATATTAAGAATATGTATATTTTACAAGGAACAAAACCCGGAATGTTCTACTTCAAGAAAAAGAATGAAGGCGCTGGAGTATTACCATTACCAGCAACTATTTTCGAATATAGAATTACTTCTTTGAGTAGAAACATCACAACGGTTAACGTCAACAAATCATTATCAAGAGGCTATTTTATAATTGACTATTCACATCCCAATAGTGGAGCATTTGATACAGCATTCACACTTGAAGTGGTCATGAATTAATCTAAATTAATATTATAATGGGAGTTTTTAATTCTCCACAAAATCAAGATAATACAAGAACTGGTGAAAGAGGCCCTAAAGGTGATAAAGGTGATAAAGGAATTGGTTTTACATTAACACAAGATGGTCACTATGATCTTGGAAACACACATTTGACTAATGTAAAAGCAGGCAATGATTCTGATCATGTTGTTATCAAATCACAAGTTTCAGATATTGTCAGAGATAGTTTTTTGGATTTGTGGGTTTCTGAATTCATTAGATTGTATTCAAAATGTACTTATCAAATCGACAGAGCGAATAATAATTTTTTAGATATGAATGCAGACAGAAAAGTTGAAACATTGTACGATCTCTCGAATGAAGAAAATAATGCAACACAATCAACTTTAAACATAAGACCCACTGTTTGTACCAAAGCTAATAAGCATAATGGTCGTTATTATTTAGACTTTAATGGATCACATAGAATGATAAGTCAAATCAATTTAAATAATGATGTTGTTAATATCTTCATTGTTTATAAATTAAATTCAAATACAGGTGGAAATCCATGGAAAAATGGGCTTTTTGGTCATGATAATGGAGGTTATGATAAGTTTGTCAGCTATTACAATGGTTCAAATTTAGCTATAAGTGGTGTTGATCAATCAAATTGTGTATATTTTGGTCCAGCAGCATCTATACAAAGTTTCAGAAAAATAGCAGATTATTCAGTAAATGATTTGGGTCAAATAAATGTTTGGCACTGCTTGTCTGTTCACTGGGATAATTTGTCTTCTCCAAAAACAAACACAAGTAAAATCTATTGGAATAAAAAACATATTGGAAGTTTTACAGCTGCTAATAGAAGTGGTAGTCAGCAAATGACTTTTGGTGATTTGGATCCTAGCTACATCGCACCTCTTGACGGTAGTGTCATTTTTTTCTGTGTGTACTTGGATTTCATGTTAGATGAAAAAACAATTTTGGATCATCATAGTATTTTAATCCAACGATACAGTATATGATAGAAGACATAATAAAATATGTTGGACATTCGTTCAAAGAAACCAAAAAACAATATCCTTATATTGATGACTCAATACTTAAATCATGCCTTGTATACCAATTTTTACACCACAAGCATTTCAATGAATTGCAAACTATTGAAAACATATTACATGCTCATAAGGATATCGGACTTATTGGTCCCGGAAATGGTTGTTTTACACGATTCCTTGAAAGCACACTAGGTTGGATTGATACATTACAAACACATGGCATACTTCATGATGCTTTTGGAAGATTCTATGTCAGTTGTTCACTTGATCGAGGATATTGTTATGCTTTATCAGAAAATGCAACATCAAAACTAATGAAAAGATCTCCATTATGTGGCCAGATATCTGGGATACTTTATTGCATATTCAAGAGAATTATAGTATAAACAATATGTATGAAAGAGCGAAAAAGCATATTCAGCTGGAACCATATTTCAGGTGAATTGACAGAAGATCAGGTAAACGAATTAAAATCCTATTACCGAACATATCACAGAAAGTGTTGGGCTCATAAACAGGCGGTTAAACGGTTCAAAAAATGGAAATTACTGGGGAATTCCTTGTCCATCATCTTTGCAACTGGAGGTCTCGCCACAAGTGTGGCAACAGGTGGTGTTAGTTTGGTAGCCATCAGTACAGCAGCACTTTTGATACAAGGGTGGATGAAGCATAAAAACCTAGATTTGAAAATCCAAAATTGCACATATGCTTATCAAAGCTATCAACATCTACTCAATACCATAAAAGACAAGTTGAGAAGTGGTGATTTTGATGCTTCAAGCATACAAATCTCAATGAAGAATATCGATGATTATGTGACTGACAACAGTCCAATTATTGATAAGTACCTACTGAAATATGATGAAAAATTCACTGCTTGATAATACGAATAATCTTATCAAATCTCAACAATAGAATCTCAACCCAATATCGATCATAAAATCCAAGCGTCTTTTTTGATCTAGTAACTATTATTTTATCAAATGGAAGATCAAGCATTAAAAATATTTGCTTAAGCATAAATTTAGTGCTAATCATTCTTTTTCGATTCTTATTTACCAAAGGGAGGATAGTGTCTATCTCTTCGAATATTTTCAATATTTTACCCTTATCTTTTACAGAAATTTGAAATCTATTCTTGCGACATATTTTATTTATTACATTTTCAATATGGTACTTCCGGTGATATACTGATTTCCGCTTTATTTTATACATATTATTATGAAAGTCGACATACTCTCTGCAATAATCATAGCCGTGGACTGAACCACAATTTAGACAAACATTTTCACCATTATCGTTAAACATTTTCTGATTATCACAGCAAGGTGCTTTCACACTTTTAACAACTTTGACCA
>JAEMWC010001553.1:70000-137287 GCA_016490735.1 Pachyseris speciosa
TATGTGGGCTAATTAAAACTATTTTTTAACGCTTTCCTAGGGTAAACCTCGAAGTAGTGACGTAAACAAGAGGTGCATGGAAAAATCATGAGATGCTTGGCGCGCTTGCGTGACGTCACCTCTACAAGTGCCATACTGCCTACAGATATGACAAGATTGTTCGATGGCATCAAAAATTAGTTGTGTGTTCCTGTTCAATGAGGATAAAAAAGTCGGCACAAAGTGTAAGAACTGCACTGAGTGGCACGCTGACCATTAGCGGGCGTGTACAAATATTATTCGAAGGATGTCCAAGTTCATTTGAATAAAATTTTATTTCAATTCAGGGATTCAAAGAAGTTATTTTGTGAAACGCGAACAAACATAATCAAAGCAATATGATGTTGACATGTTTCCGACCACAACTAATAGCTGTATATGTAACTTTACAACATGACAACAAGGAATCTCAACGTGCTGCAGCCGAACATTCCAGATGCCTTAAATATTTTGAAAGCAATCATTAGGCTATACTTGATAATCGGTGCTGTGGACAGGCCTGCAGCGTCCAAATCCTAATCGTTTCAAATTATCTGTTATTTCTATAAAAAGCATTAACCTTTCTTCTGGGTTTTGTGGTACTCGGTGGTTGGGGACTATATACCCCACGAGCTCCTCAAACTCCCGCGAGTAATCTCTGGATTGTGCCCCGAAAAAGAGTTTTACAAGCTTCCACAACTTCTTCAGTGGTGGACATCAACGAGATAACTGTGGGTCGAATATACTTCAGGCACAAAGTACATTACGTCTGGCTTTCCTCCAAGAGCATCTGCGTTTTTGTCAACTCTTAGTGTCTTGATATTCCACAATTTTGCAACAGAGCGGAGTTAGGCATAAACAAAACTTTAAGCAACGGGTCAACATCTAAAAAGACACCAGAATCTCTAAAATCCTTAAACAAGTTCATCCAGCAGCCGCCTCCACCTTGCCTTAACTTTGACCAGTAGGCTTCTATTCTTTGGTTGGCACTACTTCCTTGAAAAATCCTGTTATCGCCTGCTAAATCATCGCCGTCATTATACCTTAATAGCCTCTGGATGGTGGAAACCCACATGTTTTCCATTCCCTTATCAATGCGAGCCACCCTAGGTACTCCACCTATCTGCTGGACAGTGCTTAGAAAAAATCAACACCAATATTCGGGTTCGGGTTGTTATTGGTTGAACCTACTTTTAGGCACAGTATACGCCGTGAGAAGCCATCTGCACAGCCATGCAAACAAAATCCATACAGTTTTAGTTTATCTCAGCCATCTAAACAGCCTGATATACTAAGCCATATCCAAAGTCGGAAATCGCAATCCCGAATTCCGAATTCCGAAGTCTGAAGTCTGAAGTCTGAAGTCTGAAGTCTGAAGTCCCTCCTCGGCTTTCGTAGAAAACAAATTGAATTTGACCGAGAAATGTTTCACTGGTGTAGAGCATTGCTCTACACGTGGCTTGCTTTGATAGACTTAATATAAATATTTTACAAATGAACCCTTGAAGAGATTAATTTTGAGTTTGCTTTTATAGGATTGTTCAGTTCGCAGCCGATTATATTTTCCACGTTTTCGCTCGATCTTCGACGAGGCGGCTCATCAACGCGAGCACTGAGTTCATATCATAATAACAAATTAGCAGCGCGACCGATGTGAGACTCTTGTAAAACTCTGAAAACCACAATAAGCCTGTACGAGGCTCCGTTCCTAAATCTCTTACAATCGATCCCGGAAAAATAAAATTTTATTTAATCCATTGCAAAACTGCCAAAAGAGTTTGACCTACACTGTGAAATTGACAAGATTGTAGTGTACACTGTATTAGACCGGAAGTTTACCGGAAACCGTTTCCGGGTTTCCCAAGATGCGTAGTGGGGTTGGTTGTAATGTGTGTGTGTGTGTTCAGGGAAGCCATTTAACAAATGGTAAACGGATCGGCGTGCACTATTGAGTTATGGTGCACGCGGGGGTTGCTAAGCACGAGAGAAGCGTAAGAGTCGCTCGAGGCGTAGCCGAGAGCGACTCTAGCTTCTTGAGTGCTTAGCATACCTCCCAAGTGCATCCATAACTCAATAGTGCACGCCGATCCGTTTACCATTTGTTTTATAACATACACTGTAACATAACATAAACATCGTAGAGAAAGCAAAGTCCCATTATAGTGCACTGACTAACATGACCAAGAAAAACAGGCGCGCGAAACTTCATTCACAGAAATAGCGACGGCTTAATACTTCGGTAGACACTAGACGATTGAAACGATACAAATTTCGTAAAATCTCGCCCAAAAACAAAGCGAAATTTTAGTTTATAAACAGCGCACACGTCAACAGCGTTCACCCATGGGCAAATAGTAAATGGTTAATTGACCAATCAGAGCGCGCGCTTTTCTTTAGTTATGTTATAAATTGTGTTAGCGTTAGGCGTTGTGTTCATCCTGTAACATCGAGGCAGCTAGCCATTAAAGGACGAGATTTCACATCTGGCGACGAGGATGGGATGGTAGAGGACACCTTCGTTGTAGTTTCAAGTGGGCTTTGTATTTTGTGGAGGCACGGGTTGTTGTGATGCCCGGAGGTTCGAGCGAAACAGGGAGTTCGGCGAGTGCCGCCAGTAGCAGTGAAGTTTCGACGCCTGTGGCTGTTGAAGTTGGGGGATTACAGCCTTTTCAAGTTAAGGGAGATCCGCATTCCATTTCACAGCGTTGGAAAAAATGGAAAAGGGCTTTTCAGTTGTACGTGCTAGGAAAAGGAGTCACGAATGATCCGCAGAAACGAGGTCTTCTACTTCACACGGCCGGCCTGGAGGTACAAGAGGTTTTCTTTACCCTTGTGTCTGACGGTGAGGACAAGGACTACGCCGCCACTTTAAAGGTATTAGATGATTACTTTATCCCTAAAGCCAACGTGCTTTTCGAAAGACACGTATTCAGGCAAATTGGCCAAAATAGCGAGGAGACTGTTGATCAATTTGTCTGTCGGTTGAGACAACGTGCAGCCTCGTGTGACTTCGGGGAGCGGGAGGATGAGTACATCAGAGATCAGCTAATTGATAAATGCTATTCAGCAAAGTTGCGTAGGAAATTCCTTGAAAAACAAGGCAGTGTTACGTTGAATGACCTTTTAATAATCGCCAGGGCACAGGAAGCAGTTGATTTGCAAATGGAAGCAATGGGAGGGAACGCTTGTTCAGAGCAAGTGAACAGTGTCACTGATGTAAAGTTTGGTGTGAACAGTGAGAAGAGAGAGTGTTTTAACTGTGGTCGGGAGGACCATCTTGCTAGAGATTGGAGATGCCCTGCTAGAGGTCGTAAATGCGATCAATGTGGAACAGTCGGTCATTTTGAGGTTAAGTGTCATAAAAGGCCACAGCGAGGTTCCCAACAGTGGCAGAAACAAGGTGCCAGCAGTTGGGGTAGGAAAATTGATCCAAAAGGAACTGATAGGGGCAGGAAGACCAACACCAATTATGTTGACAGTCACGCTGATGGAGAGGTGGAAAAAGGGGAAAGGGCTAATTCTACATATGAGTATGTGTTTTCTGTGGGAGATGAGGTGAATCACAGTGATGGAATAGTAACCCTGCAGATTGGAGGAGTCATTTTGCCAAATGTTCTAATTGACTCAGGGGCGACATGCAACCTTCTTGGGAAGGAAACTTGGGAGTGGCTCAAGAATCAGAACGTCCAGTGTCAGACCCGCAAAGAAGCTAAGGCCTTATTTGCATATGGAAACACCAGACCACTGCCAACACTAGGAACATTTACAGCGGATGTCACGTCAGCGGACACAAATGTCACCTGTGAAGCTGATTTCGTGGTCTTGGATGGAAATGGCAGAACTCTCCTTTGTCGAGACACAGCTGAGAAATTACATCTGCTGCGTATTGGACCTATGCATGCTGTGAACAGTGTTGGAGCAGAGGCTATGGGGCAAGATATCAAGGACAAATACAAGGAACTGTTTAATGGTGTAGGTCTCCTTAAGGGCTATGAGTTGAAGCTGAACATCGACGAGTCTGTGAAGCCGGTGGCACAACCTGTACGAAGGATCCCATTTGCTGTAAGGGAGAAAGTGGAGAGAAAGCTAGATGAATTACTGGTAAATGGAATAATAGAAGAGGTACCTGAGGGGCCAACTGGGTGGGTTTCACCACTGGTCGTCGTACCCAAACCTGATGGGGACATTAGAGTTTGTGTCGATATGAGACGTGCAAATCAGGCGATTATCAGAGAGCGTCAGCCCATCCCGACCGTTGAAGAAGTTCTCCAAGACCTAAATGGCAGTACAGTGTTCAGTCGAGTGGATCTGAAGTGGGGATTTCACCAGATACTTCTTGCAGAAGATAGCAGACATGTGACAACATTTGTTACCCACCGCGGCCTTTACAGATACACCCGACTCATGTTTGGAGTGACCTCAGCACCTGAAAAATATCAACAAATCATCCGGGATGTACTACGTGGCTGTGATGGTGTGGTCAACATTGCAGATGACCTGGTCATCCATGGAAAGGACCTTGAGCAGCACGATGAGAGGCTTTTTGCTGTCCTTGACCGGTTGAAGACGGCTGGTTTGACGTTGAACGAAAACAAGTATGAGTTCAGGCTACCAAGGTTGACATTCTTTGGGCATGAGGTAACACAGAATGGTGTGAAACCCAGTGAAGAGAAAATTGCAGCAATCCTACATGCAGACCCACCACAGAATGCCAGCGAAGCAAGATCTTTTCTAGGTCTGGTTCAGTTTGTGTCTAAGTTTGTTCCAGACTTGTCATCTGTCGCGGAACCGATCCAGAGACTAACTCACAAGAATGTAGAATTCAAGTGGCACCCAGAACAGCAGGCTGCATTTGAGAAGTTAAAGGAACTGATCACGAGTGCAAATGCTCTGGCTTACTTCAATGTAGGTGGCAGAACAAGAATTGTTGCAGATGCATCCCCTGTGGGTCTTGGAGCGGTGTTAACTCAGTTGCAGGGCAGTGAGTGGAGAGTGATTGCTTATGCCTCAAGACGGCTGACAGATGTAGAAAGGCGGTACAGCCAAACTGAGAAAGAGGCCCTCGCTCTTGTGTGGGCTTGTGAACGCTTTAACATGTATGTTTTTGGAAGAGAATTTGAGCTAGAAACGGATCACAAGCCGCTGGAGTACATTTACTCACCAAAGTCAAAACCTTCAGCCCGGGTGGAACGGTGGGTCCTTCGCTTGCAGGCTTACGACTTCAAGGTTGTCTACAGGCCAGGCAGAACCAACATTGCAGATGCTTTGTCCAGACTGAATTGCAAGTTCCGTGGTGATGATGGAGAACATTACGACTATGTCCATGCTGTAGCTGAGAACAGTGTCCCTTGTTCCCTGATGTCCACTGAAATAGAGGAGGCTTCAGCTGGTGATCTGGAACTAAACCTTATTAAGGAATGTGTGAGAACGGGAGACTGGAGTAGGTGTAATGTCCCTGCCTACTTGCAAGTGAAGAATGAATTGTGTACCTTTGGTCAGCTGCTGCTGCGTGGTTCCAGGCTGGTAATTCCCAAGGTGCTGAGAGAGCGTGTTTTGCAGTTGGCCCACGAAGGGCATCAGGGCATTGTTAAAATGAAATGCAGGCTACGTAGTAAGGTTTGGTGGCCCAAGATGGATGCCGATGCGGAGAAATTGTGCAAGAGCTGTCATGGTTGCCAAGCTGTCAGTGAATATGCTGCCCCGGAACCTATGGCACGAGCCTTCCCACCAAGCGGACCGTGGCAGGATTGCGCTGCAGATATATTGGGCCCTCTACCTTCTGGAGAGAATCTGCTTGTTGTGGTCGATTATTATAGCCGATATTTTGAAGTAGTTATCCTGAAGTCAACTACAAGTGCCAAGATCATTGATAGCCTTCAACCGATATTTTCTCGATTTGGAGTGCCCTATACACTCAAAACTGACAACGGTCCTCAATTTGTTTCAGACGAATTTGAAGCCTTTCTCGCAGAAAATGGGATAGAACACCGCACAACACCACCGTTGTGGCCACAAGCCAATGGGGAGGTGGAACGCCAAAATCGCACATTGCTGAAAGTGATCCAGATTGCTCAAATTGAAGGGAAAGATTGGCGCCAGGAACTGCAGACATTTCTAATTGCATACAGATCAACCCCTCAGATGACAACCGGGGAGGGAGATGCGGACCAAGTTACCAGACCTGAGGCGTGAGGCACCTATCACCTGCGAGGAGATTCGTGACCGAGACTGGGCAAAGAAGCTGTCCCAAAAAGAATATGTTGATGCTAGGAGGCATGCGGTGGAGAACCAAGTAGAAACTGGGGATAAAGTCCTCCTGAGAAACACGAAAACAAACAAGCTGTCCCCAAACTATGATCCAAGTCCTTGTGAGGTACTGGACAGAAAAGGAGGAGAGGTGACAGTTAGGAACAAAGATGGTGTTGAGATAAAGCGGAATGTGTCATTTGTGAAAAAGTACAATGAGAGACTCGCAGAAAGTGTAAATACTGGACATCTAGAGCAGCAAGACGTGGTCGAAACAGGGGAAACTAAGGGGGAACGCGAACCCTCAGAGCCGACTTATTTGATAACACCTGTACAGCCCATCGTTAGCCCGAGTCTGGCTCAGCAGATGACTAGCCTGAGGCCAACTCGAACTATTAGACTACCCAAACGATTTGATGATTATGAACTGTCAAAAAGGTGACTGAACACTGTTATTTGGGGACCTGCGAGCAGCTGAACTTTGCATCTTACCGAACTGAACTTTGTTTCATGTTATAGCATTTAAGCTTGTGCTTCTGTTATATATATATATGTATGTATTTTTATTGGAGTTTTATTCCTTACAACAGCATGCTGTATTGTTTTCCTTAAAAAAAAAAAGAAACATGGAGGGATGTAGTGTACACTGTATTAGACCGGAAGTTTACCGGAAACCGTTTCCGGGTTTCCCAAGATGCGTAGTGGGGTTGGTTGTAATGTGTGTGTGTGTTCAGGGAAGCCATATTGTGTTAGCGTTAGGCGTTGTGTTCATCCTGTAACATCGAGGCAGCTAGCCATTAAAGGACGAGATTTCACAAAGATGGCAAAGGCTCGCATGTCTCGCAACAGCGAACGATTCGCACAAATACGCTGCAAATATTACGCTTGCAAAATTGTAAACAAGAGCAAACCAACGACGATGGAATCTGCACTCGAAGAACTGATTTATCTTGACCCCAGTTATGCCCTCCAGCAATCCTTTCAAAGCAACATGTGTAATTCTTCTGGCACTGGTGTAATGAAAAAGCGATTAGCCAAGAAGCTCGCTGACTCTGGCATCGGTTAACCAGCACCTTCGACGACTGTTTGAAAAGCATGGCGAACAAGGCCTTCTTGCCATTCTCGCAAATCCACCAATAGCATTAGGCGGCTCATCTGTTCGTCGTCGAGTACGTGGTACTGCTGACCCAGTTGTACTCCACCGAATCCTCAACCATTTTAACGGAAGATTACCATAACAAAGAGATAGGACCGCATAATCACTAACTGAATGTTGTTTGTTTTTCGAATGATGAGAGAAGCCCGAGGAATAAAGAAACCCGGCAAGGAACCCAGCTAAATGCTGCACATGCGCAGTTGATGGAAATAATGAGACTGAGTGCTTTTGCGGCTTTTGCCAGAAAAATGCCGATTTCTAAGGATCTAGTCGTTAGAATTTCAAGAAATTTGGTAACAAAATACTTCAGAAATTACGTGAATGATCTATCACAAAAAATCTGAAATTTGACAGAGGGAATTTTTAATAAGACAGAACATGGAGTGAAAACGATAAAGGCGAATTGCGAAAATTTCCTCTGTCAAAATTTTATTAGAACAGTGTTGACAGAAGGGATTTTATGTGAATTCGTAGTTGGCAAATAATGAAAAAAATCTAACGACTGGATTTTTTTTAAATAAACAAAAAATCATTTTTAAGCCTTGTTTCTAACCAGCCCCGTTTGCATTGGTAACAGCACACACCTTTGCCAAAATGCGAAAATAAACCCTTCGGTGGTTAACCTTGAATCTTGCAAAAAAGGGGCGCCAAGCATAACTAGGTAAAAAATAATGGTGACTTAGGCATAGGTACTTGAAAACTGTGTTCGGCCACCTTAAACGCGGTAGTCGCATATCGTTTGTCACGCTAAGTAAAATCCTTTCCAACAGAAATCTTCATTCAAAATAGAATTGAACTACATAATAAACGACGAGCCAGAGGGTTTCCAGGGGTTCCGGGATTCTAGAGAAGGTATCCGTTGCGTACTGGAGTAACAGCGAATTTATTAAAAAGTTTCAATTGATGAAAAAAGCAATAACCACCGGCGAACAGTTCGATTTCTCAGCGAAGACGAAACCTTCAAAGCAGTTACTGCACCTGCTACGCGCAGCTATGTCGTGTTTCCGTTGTTGTAATTGTACACTGAAGAAATATCAGGGCACTAAACGTTTTCAGCAGATTGGGAAAAGAAATAAAGTAAAGTGAATAGGGCATGTTGCACACTTAATTCTACTTTTCATCAGATCTACACGGGACTTTGTCACGAAACGTCGACAGTGCAAGCTTGAATTAGTTCAAGAAGGCCCGTGCTTAGGTGTCTCTTTAACTACTTGAACAATTCAACATGAAATATCTCTCTTACCATGTCCTCCCTTGTCAGATTAGCCGCCTATCAAATCACGCAGGTCGTCACAAGTCCTCCAGTTGCTTAGCCGTCGGAGCGTCCGATGCGAAACCCCCGTAGTAGTAATAGATCGTACAACAGAAACAATGCCCCTAGCTCTGATAACAAACGAAGACACAAGTTGTGGTTAACAGAGCGACGACTTGTCCTCACAACTCTGGACGATTCTTTCTTTAATGAATCGGCCTAATTTTTATGATTTTCGCTTACACTTCAGAACCTAAGATAAAAGGGACGAATCAGGTTGTGCAGTTCTTATTTGTATTTTGCGGGCGATCTGTTTGGAAGTTGGACACACTGCAGAGTTTTTGTTAGGGCGATTATATCAGTATATGAGTGAACGAAATTAAGGTACGTTTTGAACAAATGCACAGAAAACCAATATTATTTCGGTTGGATTTTCAACTTCTTCGATCATGCTTGTAATCCAAAGTAAACGTGTAAATTACTGAAATACAACTTTAATACGGCTAATTTGATTCGGGTTTTTTTTGTGCAGCAAAATGAAGGGAATAACGACAACAAATATAGAAAAGAGGAAAACAGAAAGACTTAGTGACGCCTGAGCACTAACGCGCTATGAAGATGTGCTAGAAAGCCCTGGGCGAAAGCCCATTGGAGTTTATAGGGAAATATTGTCGAGGGGTGTAAATGTTTGACGGCTGAGTTCAATCAGTTTTCAGCAAATTTAATTCTCGATTGGCCCGTTCATAACCGAAAGTTTCCATGACACATATACGATTAAAAATCGCATATAACCAATCAGTGTTTTTATCACGGAAGGGTGATAAACAAAGGGTGCAAATGTTTGAGTACAATCCATTTTCAGTGACTTTAATTCTCGATTGGCCCGTTCATAACAGTTTCCATCACACACTGTACGGTTAAACATTGCATATAATATAACCAATCAGTGTTTTCATGACGGAAAAAAGTCGTTATTTGAAGAATTAACGAATCAATATTTTCAGTACTGTGGTTTTTTTAAAAATTATGGCCGTAAAAAATTATTTTCTCCAGTTTTAATTATGGCATTACTATTAGGGCCTCCTCATTAAAGTTTAATATTTTTGGCGGGAGTTTGATTTAAGTATTGGCCTTCTGGAGAGCGTATTTTACTGAGATATTACCAATCTTTTCGCATACATTATACTTGCCAAACATTTCGGACGATTTTAATCTCTGACAAAGAAATTTTTAAAACCTTTATATTAAGTACTTTCTTGAGCGACGCGGCATCACATGTATTCAAGGCCAATATACATGATAGCGGAGCTCCGACGGCCCGAAGGGCCGTCAAGCGGAGCTTGACAATTTCTCACAAAGAAATTTTTAAAACCTTTATATTAAGTACTTTCTTGAGCGACGCGGCATCACATGTATTCAAGGCCAATATACATGATAGCGGAGCTCCGACGGCCCGAAGGGCCGTCAAGCGGAGCACCATACCTATAGAAACCCGTCAACTGCTTTTCTCATGGTAAAAATGGCTAGCGGTATTGCTCGTGGGCGCGTACGCACGACGACGACGACGACGACGACGACGACGGAGTCGCCCAATAATATCCTAATAATAATCATAATAATCCAACATGGCGGCCATACTTCACCTGGCCCAGCTGACCAGCTACTTTACAGCGTACATCTTTGATACTGGACATCCATCTTATAGCCAATTGACACCTGTCAAAACAAGGTATCTGCTGACCAGTGTAACGTGACCATATCGCGGGCTCAAGTTAAGACCTCATCGAGGTCAGCTGTTTTTTTGAAGTTGACTGCTGACCAGGTACTTGCTTTCGATTGGATCGCAGGCTCAAGCCAAGTGTGGGACACCCAAACCAAATCGAGGCCGTTAAAATTTTTCGCGCGCTTTCTGCGGCTGGTAATTTCACATTCAGTTGGTTTCTTTATTTTGAGCAAAACAACTTCATCTTCTTCGATCGAAGTTTGTCTTTCGCGTAAAAAGCATAAAGATCAAGAACTTGTCAAAAGATACTCCGGAAGGTGAATTTTCAAGTGATGAAAGGAAGGACGGAAGATTTTTCTCAGGAAAAGCTTCAAAGATTGTGCGGTTGAAAACTGTATAATTCAACGCTTCAAGGGCTTTCACTTCACCGCGGCATCTTGCATCTCACCAAGAAAAGTCACTTAACAGTTCGCCGGTATTAATGGGAGGAATGAGTAGCTCAAACTCTGTGGAAGAAGCTCTTTCTTTGGACAAACCGTTTGCTATTTTTGCGGATGCTTGTTTTTACTTTACTGAAGCTTACCCATTTTCAAGTGGTAGAAACCTCTACAACACAGGACATTGAGGTAAATTAAATAAATAGAAGCTTAACATTTGGTTTAATCGTTGTTACTTTTGTTCAGGAATGAAACTTGTATTTTTCTCTCGAATGGATATAAATAACAATCATCTGTACTCGTTTTGGACGCAAAGAAGTAGTTGAATTGTTTGTTTGTTTTGTTACGTTGTTTTCTTTGCAAGCGAACGAGTGTTTTTACTCGGCTTGGCTGACTGTTTTTCGACCTTGGTTCCTCACAGTAGCGTTAAGAAACTTTTGCCCTTATCTTATCAACACGTAATCGCAATGAGTCCTCGTAAAATTAAGCATTAAAGGGGGAGACTCGAGCTCGAGTAAAAATAAAAAATCCGATCAAATGCATGTGCATGTGCACTTCTCAAAATCTGACATTAAGTTGTCAAAATGCTGCCAAAACAGTCAAAACCCAGCGCGCTTCACTTCGTCAAGTCTTTAAGAGATCTTCGTCGAAAGCAGCCTGTAAGCAACAATTAAGTTTCGCCGTCTTTAAACATGTCGTTTGTTTGAACCGGTAAGAATCAGCGTTTGGATGTTAAAAACAGCGAAATGGGTTGACTGGCTGGCTGGTTTTGATAAATTTTAAAGTGGACGGGTCTGCGAGAGAAATGCTCGTTTGGTTTGGCAAGCGCTTTCTTCGTTATCTGGATGATGTTTTGCCACTGAGAATCATTAATTGAAGAAGGTTCTTCGGAAGACATGGGAAGTAACAGTAAAACCATCAAAGCACTTAAGTGTTTTGTGTAAGCCAAGGAAAGATTTTGTGGGAAATGGCTCTATTATTCAGCTCTGTCGCATTCCGAGTGATTGCTGTCTCAGTGATTCCTGTTGACTGCTCTAAACGATCAGGTACGGACCTCTTTTTTGTCTTTTCTACGGACATTTATGTCAAATCTGCAAAGGAAATTTTCTAGCTTAATACAAGATAGTTTTGTTACCTGTCCAATTTCTGCACCTTCTCCAAGAATCTTCGAAGAAATATTATTCATATTGTGCTTTGTTTTCTTGTAATAAGTCTTATGTTTGTTGTTATATTGTTTCTGAACCGCGGTCAATTCCTGTTGACTGCTGTAAACGAAGAGTTTGTACCCTTTATTTTTTTTTCTAGGGGCATTTATGTCAAAATAAATACCGATTTTCCTAGCTTTATCAGTACAAGCTATTTTATTTACTAGCTAGTCTTGTTTAATTTCTCCACCTTCTCCTTCTTCGAGCAAACACTCGCCGGCATTGTACTTTGTTCGCTTGCAGTGTTTTTGTTTTGTTTTGTTTTGTTTTGTTTTGTTTTCCGTCTTTTTTTTCTTTTTTCTTTTGCAAACGTTTACTATCGAAAACTCTTCGTTTTCCCTGCTGCTGCTCAATTGTTTTGGACACAAATTAAACTGGCCCAAATAAACTCTTGCGAAGTTGCTCGGTGAGAGTGTGCAGCTCCGATTCTAGGCTTGGCATGGCTAAATATATATATGGCCTTCAGCTTTTCTTCTTTTAATCGCTACATAACAGACTGGAATTGTGTTCCATCGAACATCATGCATGCACCTTCTTTAAGCAGTTTTAAGTCCTATCTGTTACATTATTAGTGTCAATTTTAAATCAGATGTAGCTTGTGAGTGACAAGTATGTAATTTAATTAGGTTTGCTTTGGATTACTTCATGATTTTAAGTCTCAATCTCAAATCAGGGGTGACTTGTAAGAGACAAGTATTTGATTTAATTTGATTAGGTTAGCTTTGGGCCACGTTTAAATTTCACCTCTTAGTTTTTAGAATGTGTAATATTAGATAATATTCTTTGTATGGGAATTTAGTTTCTTCCAATTATTCTCCAGTCATGCACTTTTTTGTTTTGTATCAACTTAGTTGTATTCAAATGACAAAGTATTATTAAACTTAAAACTTAAAATTAAACTTAAAGTAAGCTCTTTCTCATCAATGTACACATCCTTTGGACTTCCTCCTCCTGCATACAGTCTTTCAATTAATTTTATTAGTAGCTGGTCACACCAATCTTGTGGGATGTTTGGATGACATTTGGCATTAATGTTTAATGGAATCTCTGATGTTTGATGAAGTATGTTAAGATCAAGTTAAGATGGCTAACGGATTTCCAGCACTTTTGCTTTGATGAATCACCTTGATAGTGGTATCAACCAAATGCCTAATATATTATTATCAAGTTGTTTGGTCTTGCACTTAACTGACCAGAAGAGCATGCAGCTGGATTTCTTTTTGAAAACACTGTAGGTGCATTGAGTGATGAGCTTAATGTTAGCAAGCAGTTTTTTTTTGTGATAGTAAGGTCAAGAAGTAATTGATCAAAATAAATATCTTGGTCTTAATTCATGGCATCTAAATATTTTTATTGATTTCCATGTATCTTTCTTTCATAATTTTTGTGAGGCATACATATATCCAGAGGATACACAATTTCCGATTTCTGACTGTCTCATGGGAGGCTGTGGATAATTGAAATTGCATTCATTATGAAGTGATGATCTGAATCACTATATATCTGATGTGATACTGATTCCAAGGAGCAATCACCAGGCTTCTCCACCAATTTCTAGTGGCTCTAAACCATACCTAAGTAGCTAAGTATGTAACTAAGTTGCCTACAGTTGAACTGGGAAACAGACCTGTCCTTAGGTATTGCTCTAAGATGTTAAGAAATGTTTTGTTTTAAAAATTTATAGATGAAAACTAGCTTTGCAGGTTCTTTTTTACACAAGGTATTAAAGATTATTTTTAAAAAAACCTACCTCAATATTTTTATTTTGCTTTTTTAACATCTCCAAACTCAGTTTGGAAAGGAATTTTTATTACCTTACTCAATAGAACGCTTGTTTTTAGGAGGGGTGGGGGTCCAAATTCCTAAACGGGGATTCATATCTGCTAGCAGTTCTGGACTAGGGGGTCCAAATCTGATCCACAAGCAGATCTGGACTGGAGGGTGCAAATCCACGTGGGGTCCAAATCCACTGTGCCACTGGCTCAGATCACCTTTCCATACTATTTTCTACAGCATTGGGTCTGTAGCTTGAGTGAGGTCAGATGGGTGATATGACAAGCAGACTATATGTAAATGCCAGTAGAAAAAGAATTCTTTTGGAGCTCCGCATTTAGGCTTGGCTAAATATATATATTATTGCTGGAACTCGGATTAGGCTTTGCTCATTCTTTTTATCACTGGAAAAAGATAACTTGTAGATTAATCCATTTTCAGCCCCAAAGCCCTTAGTTTCCTTTGTGTGTGTGTGTGGGGGGGGGGGGGGGGGGGGGAAACTCTAGTGGAAGCACTGCTTGAAATAACGGCTTGATAGAATTTGTTATTTTCTCGACCATGTATCCGTAAAACCTTGAGGGTGCGGTAAAACTATAATATTGACGGATGTTCTTTCGGTCTAATTCCTGTTTTGTAGGCGTAAATTTACTTTAGCTCTGTTTCGTTAAAGGGTCCGAAAATTAAACGTCCGAAATAAAACGTCCGAAAATTTAACGCCCGAAATTTTGGCAAGTATTGTAATTGAACAGAATAATTTGAATATCAAACACACGGACAACCCATATTCTGGACATATTTGTATTTTCTAACTGATGCTTGGAAGGGATTCTATTATGATGTGATGTAACGTGAGGTAAAAGTTTTAGCAGAAATTGCATTTGAAGTGACAAATGGAAATAAAAAAAGGTATTTTTGATCGCAATGCACCCTGCGCCAAACGTCTGATCAGTTCCTCGTGTGAATTCACTAGACTTGGAGGCCAACGTAAACATTTAAACACCATATTAGTTATTCTTAACACACTTGCGGTATTCCCATATCAAACAATATTTCTTTCTGCAAGTGTTTTAATTGAAATTTTGTTTATTAAAACGCTGATAGTAACTTACAGGAGACTTTTCAAAGCTGTTTTATTGTTGAACGCTACTCAAATCCCCCATGTTACGACGTTCGGTTGCGTCGTGAATCACTAGATAGCCTCGGACCATGAAACATTGTTTGTCACACATTTTTAGGGGAACCTGGGTAAGGGCGTGTAAGGGCTTGTTGTGTATCATTCTGTTTGAAATATTTACTAGCACTGCATCCAAAATCTTACGTGGCAAGTTCTGGATTCCTCAAGCGATGTAATTGCTTTGGGGGGATTTTTCAAGCGATATAGGTCATATGTGGATATTTCGGGAAACTGTTATTTTGCTTTTCCCATTTGTGCATCTAAATCAGCAAAATGAAAGACCAAATAAATACTTTGATCAGTTTTACGGACCGTCAATATTGGCTGCATGTGTAAGCAGTCGTGGAACTGTTGGGGGCGGTGTGAAGAAAAATAAATGAAAAATAATGTTAAAAAAAAAAACAGAAGTAAAACTTGCAAAAAAATTATACCATGTGATTCCCGTGCTTGTTGCTTTTTTGTTATCTTACGAAACGTCACGGAAAGCTTCACTAAGTAAAGTTCACTTTTTTCTAATTCATGAATCCACTGCTTTGGCGAAATTGAATTGTATTCTTACTTAAATAATGCTATACTTTTCATAATAGTTCAAGGTGACACCTTACTCTAATTTCATTCTATCGAACGCCACATTTCATTGTCCGGTCAGATGAGATCGTCTCCGCCTCCGGGATACGCCAGTTATTGGTGGTTCGACGGAAATAAAAACAAACTGTTGCAGTGCTATTTGCACAGGCAGCGGGGTTTTTTAACCCACCTATGTAAAGGGAAGGAATTAATCATCTTAGGTGGTCATAAGTTAAACATCTCGAGAGTTTGAAGGAGTTCAAATCTTGAGCTGTTTTAAATGACTTCCCCGATGAAAAGGAGGGTGAGGGCTTTTCTCCCCTGACCTATGCACTCGTCTTGGTTTGTGGAATACGGTTTCATCTTCTGCCAATATGAACAAAATTGTCTCCTGGATATTTCTGCTACTGTCATTAGGGACATTTTTGTATTATGTGGGAGGAGCTGGTAAGTAAATTGTCCGTGAGAACACCGGCCATACCCTTTATTTCTACGAATGCAAGAATACAAATTTATCTCCTTTCTTTTATGTTTACCGGTGAAAAAAGGACGTCGCAAATTAGCAAAAACATTCGAACACCGTGCTCTAGTACCTCAGGAAAGTACTACACCAGACGCCGGGTTTCATTCTTACATCCAAATAAAACTAAACACATCCACGTTAAACAACACAACACAGCGTCAAAGCCGAGTACTAAGCACTACTTTTTACTTCTATCTCAAAACTTAGGGTAAACTCACAAATAGCTATTTGATGGTCATTTTAACGGTTAAAAAATTAGGCAAAGTAAACGGATGCTTTTGATCTGACAAGAGCGGCGCACTAAATAGACTCAAAGGTAACAGACTAATCCTGAATTCAGTATCCAATTTGTTAGGTAGTGCATCCTCCCAGATGAAAGCTGGCAAGGCGAGCGGCGGAGGAGGGCGATCAACTAAACGGCAACCTGAAGGTAAAACGTGCTGATACACTTTTCCTCGATTCCGTCAGAGAGAGCGTGAGCTGATCGTGATTTATTCTATTTGGTTTTTTGAACGCCAATGATTGGCTGCTGGTCAGAATAATTGTCCGGTTGAGCGGCTGTGCAGCCGGTATTTGCGCGGGAAATCAGCGCATTCGAACAAAAGCGTGCACCAATCCAATACCAAGTCGGGTAAAAAAATATAGGCAAAGTGAATGGATGCTGTTTATGTGAGAAGAGCGACTAAATAGACTCGCACATCATATTTTTACAACTTTTCACGTGGGATTAAAGCTGAACTCAATATCAAATTTGTTAGGTAGCGCATCTTCTCAAATAAAAGCTGGAAAGATGAGAGGCGGAGGAAGTAGATCGACTAAATGGGAACATGAAGGTAAAACGTGCTAATACACTTTTCCTCGATTCCGCCAGAAAGAGCGTGAGATGATCGTGATTTATTCCATTTGGTTTTTGGCACGCCAGTGATTGGCTGCTGGTCAGAAATAATGGTCCAGGTGGAGCGGCTGTGCAGCCGGTATTTGCGCGGGAAATCAGCGTCGAACTAAAACGTGCACCAATCCAATACCAAGTCGGATACAAAAATAAGCAAAGTGAATGGATGCTGTTGATCTGACAAGAGCGACTAAATACACACGAAGATAACATTTTTACAACTTTTACTTGGGATTAAACCTGAATTCAATATCAAATTTGTTAGGCAATATATCTTCTCAGATGAAAGCTGGAAAGATGGGTGGCGGAGGAGGCCGATCAACTATATTACAAGCTGAAGGTAAAACGTGCTTATACAGTCTTCCTCGATTCCATCAGATTTCAAGTGAAACACGATCGTCCGGCCGAGTGCATTCCCGAGAAGGACTGTTTGTGGCGACACTGAGTGACGTCTCGAGAATCTGAACGGAAATAATCATCAGTTAGACGGTATAAGATACCTGATTTTTGAACTGGTTTGTCAAGCAAATCGTAATGTTATTGGTTTAAGTCAGTTGTGGAGGAAAAAGCCCGTCAGATTAAGTGCATTTAACAGGATATACTTTAGAGGCTATGTAAAGATCGAAAATAGTCCAGTTTCGAGTTCGCCATGACCGCTGAATAAAAGTACTGAGAACGCATTTCTACAGGGTTAGCCTTGACGTAAAGTAAAATATTCACAAATTCCAGTGAGAAGGTGACCTGTTTACTGCTCTGTCTATTGTTTAATTTTCAAATTTGTTGCTGACCTTCCCGCCGGTATTTGTAAATATTTTACTTTAGGTCGATGCTAACCCTGTACAAATGCGTTATCAGTGCTTTTATTCGGCGGTCACGGCGAACTCGAAACTGGACTATTGCAATGTTTGTCACCTTCCGGCCACTGCAACAAGCCCACAATCCCTCACTCGTGCCAGGCCTGTCATAGTTTCAGTAGTTGGGATTTTACCTTTTTAATCTGTTCACATGCTAATTTACGATTTTTATTTTTAATTTTAACTGGTTTATTTACCGTTAAACGTTTCAGCGGTTGTTTGCCCGAAATTGTCTGTACCTGACAAAGGAGTTGTTGTTCCAGCGTCATGTTCAAAAGCTGACGTCGAGTATGGTACACGATGTGTCTTCTTCTGTGGCGATGGATATGAACTGCGTGGTCCCAGGTACACCACGTGTCAGAACGATACAAGCTGGAGCGAGAACGCGCCGCTGTCTTGTGTAAAAGGTATATCAACTCCCTCTTCTCAACCATTCTATGATGTTTTTTTTTTGACGTTATGTTCTTTGGTTTGCCGCATGTCGTTTACACGTGCTCTGATCATCTCTCTGATTGTTTGTAACAGTAACATGTACAAAACCTGGTTGGATATTTTTCTTGTAATCCGTTGTCAAAACTGTAACATTTAGTTGAGAGAAAGAGTTTTGTCGTATGAGTTTTTGCGAAATGTGCTTCCGTAGAATATCAGGATGGAATTCCGTAATTTTATATTTCATTTCTCATCGTACAACTTTTGTTATCTGATATTTGCAACTGCCATTCGTTGTGTTTGTTTTGTTTTTCCTCCTCGGCAACTTTCAACCCATTAAAATTTGCAAATGTTCATATGAAAAGACCAAAAACAAAAACACATTTAAATTTTGTATTGGCATTATGGACCTTTTAATTAATCCTAGTAAGCATAATTTTTGTTTTCCACCCTATCTTCGATTCAGTCAGTGTCTCATTTTTTTTCTTGCTTCCTTCCAGGGTGTAATTTCATTTTTGTGAATAATTTATGGGAAATAAGTAATGGTATAGGAATGAGTGGAGTCTGTAATCATACGAGTGATACCAAAATCGCGACCGCGCAGCGGGAGTCCGATTTGTTTATCACGAGTATGATTACAGACCGAATTGGACGACACGAAGTCTTATTACCAATTAATCATAAAAATTACGATTTCCGAGAAAAGAAGAAGAGCCAAGTTATAAAAGGGAGGGAAATTTTGCATTAAAAGATTGAAAAAAGAAGCGTAAATTGTTTAATGTCGCTCTGAAACTGACTACAATCAAAATGTATGGTGATTGAAACCAAGGTTGTAATTGGTTGATTTAAACTACAACTTTAAATGTGATTGGTTGAATGTGATTGGCTTATTGAACTGTCCGATAACAAACTGTCCGATAATAACTTGGCACGTGAATTAGTGGAAAATAGGAGATTTTAAACCAATCAAAATCGAGGAAATTGTAAATTTTATGATTAAGGCTGTTATTATCTTTTCATAACCTGGGTCTGGGGTAGGCATTGTACGTATTCAAGGTTTTCATCAACGGTGAAACAAGTTTACATGCATGAAAAAAATTCATAAGCAATGAACTGAGAAGTTAAAGAAACTGGCTCTTTAGCACGCTTCAGAAAATAAGTAATCGTGAAAATAATTTCAGAAGAATGTGGGATCTACGATGGCGGTCGTAAAGTCAGTTCAAGAATTAAACTAGACAATGAAATCAATATTCCCGATCTCTGTGCAGTAACATAGAACTAACACTTTTACTTTGTCTTGCTACTTGAAAATGTGTAAGTAGCTCGTGAACTTTGAGACTTGTTCGGTGCTTCAGGCTGCCAAGACGGTGATCAAATGGCAAAATGTTTTATCTGCTACGCAAACGAATACATCAGCATTTAATTTTCGTCAAGCGCTTCTCACAAGTTTGTAAACATGTTGGAGTAGGAACTTTGTAAGGGGTAGTAAGGGGCATGGGGCTATTGCTGATTTGACGTCATAAACTGATTTGCATCGCGGCAAGTCTTTGTAAACACACACGCAAAGCACTTTGTGACTTCAAATCAGGCCGCGCGGAATAGACCCATGCCCCTTACCAGCTCGGTCGTAGGACAGATGATTGCTAGATTTCGGAACTTTTACAGCCTATAAAAATTCAACATTTGTTTTAAAAAGGCGCAAAAAGACGCAATGCGTTTCGAGCAGGTGCAAAGATTTATTTAAGCGGAAAAAATATTTTGGGGCTAGGTACAGATTTTAAATTTTATTACCATCACATACATTAAATACAGCAATTAATTTACCAATCAAACACTTAGCGTCATATTCGCTCCATTTTGTCTTCGCAGTGTACAAAGATCCATGGATCGCTTGTCCGATAGACAGAGTGGAGGATCTTGAGCCAGACCAGTCGACAGTGGTGCTTGGGTTCAAATGGCAGCTTCCACGAACAAACATGAAGAACGTCACTGTGTCGCCTAGCAACTATGATGAGAACTATCCCTTCCCTGTTGGCAGGCACCGTGTCACGTGGATAGGAACCAGCGACAGTGGTACACAGAAGAGTTGCAGCTTCCACGTCACTGTGAATGGTGAGTGAAAGACTCGAGAAGCGGTGCAATAAAAGCAACATCACAACTTAAAGCAGATCTAGTAAGCAATGCTGAAGTGACTGTTAACAGTTCCCTGAATGATAGCCAAGAGAGCGTGCGAAAAATCCGAGATCCCCAGATCGCCACGCCGTTGATGCCTTGCTCTCTCGACTACGTTATTATTACTAATTTTCGCGAAAACTTAATTAAAAATAGGTACCCTTAGGGTACTTGTGTGGGCTACCATTTAGACTGAAATGAGAACGGTTCTTCGTATTTTATGCTTGAAGTTATCAGAGGTTAGGGATGGACCATTAGAAAAAAACCGAAGGGGGTGGGTGAAAACTTTTTGATGGATGAATTTTTTTGAAGCCCACTTGTTTACAGGATTTTATTTCCTCTGCATGAACTTTTTTTTAGGTACCACCGCTTGCAAGATTTTTTTTAGACAAGTTCCCCTTGCTGTAAGATAAGAGATAACCGGAAATGTCACGCCAGCGATATTTTTAAAAAGGCGCCAAAAATTGCCATCCATATTCGTTGTTTGCCTCTAAATTAAGTGGCCACATCTGGAGTTTCCTTAGGCTCTGTCAAAACATGTTTTCTCTCTGCTAAGCTTGAAAACATACACATAGACACTTCTCTCAGCATATTGGTTATTCAGAACTCGAAAACACGAGGCGGATCGATATTATCTGTAAACGAACATTCGGAGGACAAGATGTAAAAGCCGAAATTGTTTACTGGCAGCTAAGTTCAGTGAAGTTGTAGTTTGTTTATTAATACCAATTGTAGCCCAAGGGCTGGATTACAGGTACAGCGCAACACCCTAATTAACAATACTATGTGCATAACGAAACGTTTCAAAATCTTTAAACCTATTAGTTTAGACCAGAAACACTGCGTTGACCTCGCGCAAATAATTTTTTCTCACCAACATGCCTCAACATATTGCCGAACATGCCCTTTTAAAGTTGAAAGAAGGTAAATTTATTTGCGAGCGACGACCTTGAAGTCAAATGAAGGTAAACAGGGAGAAAGTTACTCACCGCTTTGTTTATTCGCCACACAAGTTAGAATTAAACGCAACAACTAATGCAGTGCCTCTCAACCATAAATACAAGTTTTCCTTCAAAAGATACCACGCTTGATACAAATTTTAAAGTGAAGATAGTAAACTTTTATCAGCAAACGATGATGTGATGGTCCCTGACATTCTGGTGAGTACAAATGAGTCGCAAAGGTGGACTCAGCTCGCTGCGTTAACTTCAGCTGTAACTTCTGATAAGCCTGATAAGCTTGAATTTCATATGCTTCGATCGATTACACTGCTGTATACGTGGAATTTCTTATGAATTCAAGCCTTGAAACTTACTTTGCTCTCTTGAGGAGACTGGATGACCATTTTCGCGCAGAACTTTCTTATGCCCCTTTCGATGGTTGATGCCTTATAAACGAAAACAAAACATGAAAATATGCACTTGGGGCCTGGATTCGACTACATTCGACTGTAAGGATGATGTAATCTTTTTGTCTGATTGGTCTCCTTACTCCCAAGGGACGTCACGTGATGTGTTACGGATGGACGGATGGACTTATGGACAAAATGCGTGAGCTACCACAGGTAGCCCACACAAGAATTGAAAGGGCATATTTCCGCAGAACTTTAATTTGGCGATTTGGACAAAAAATATTTTGACAGGAAGTAAATTTCGCGAAAATTGTCAAAATACTGATCTGCATTAAGCAACAGTGGGTAGTGTCAGAATTGGCACAACTGAATTTAATTTTCCGGAACAATAGTTTCCAATGACACTCACGGAAACAGTTGACATGTTCTTTTGCAACAAAGCAAAGCATTTAACATGCTCTCACGAGAGAAACAACTCCCTTGATCGCCACGCCATAGCCTCTTTGAAGTGCCTTCCCGCCGAGACGGTTTTAGAGAAAGTTCTAGGCCTACACACTGTTTTCTTTTGAGAGGAGGGGTCGTTTACACCGAAGTTATGGATACGAAACAACGACGATCACCACTTGTGCAAGGGGGAGTGGAAATTCCAGTCAAAGTTAACATAAATAACAAGTACATGTATAAACACTTGTCGTGACGAGTTACAAGGAGCCAGATAGGAAAGGATTGTTTGACGACTGCACCAAGGATATCTAGCAAGAACTACAGCAAGAAGATGATATTGATTCAGACGAAGATAGCTCGCACGCCGAAACCTAAATAGAGAACATGAACAAGATAGTTATTTAGTGAAACGACGTTAGCGTTGATTAAAGAATTAAATAGCAGGGTATTAAATTCCTGTGGTTATCGCAAATACTTTTTTTTACGCTGGTCTTTAACCCATTGACTCCCGAGCATTTTGCCGAAAAACACCTTTTGAAGCCCGTCAAGCCGTTTTCTGGCGAGATTCTAGCCAAAAAGAACCAAAACTGTCCAAAACTCTGTTTGCTGGTGGAGTTCATCGCGCCCTTCTTTTCCTGATGCTTGATATTAACTTTCAAAGTTCGGGCATGCGCAGAAAGCAAACTTTTGGGTTGAAAAGTTTCACCACCCCCTCTCCTTCTACCTTTCGCTTTCTCTCCTCCCCTTTTCTTTCGCTTTTCTTGCCTTGCTTTCTTTTTCTCTTGCTGGGCCCACTTCTTATTAAATTTTTCCGTATTGTTAGTTGTTAGTTAGTTGTAGACTCAACGTCACTTGGTTTTTTTGCGTTTTCTCCGGCCTGTTTGACAGAATCGTGCTCACTTGGGTATGGTTTGAAAGATCTTTTCCCCTTACATATGCTACATGTAAAAGTTGTCCATGAGCATTAAAACTAATGACGTCACAAGCGGTACAAGGGACCTGGTTCTGCGCGGCCGATTTTGGCTGGCACGGGTGCCAATGAGTTAATTTCGCGAATTTTTGAAAAAAGTAACAATTAGGTATCCTGAATGTAAGTGCTCGCAGGTTAGAAGAGCGTCAGGTTGCACGGCCTGTATCGCTGAAAGGAGTTTATTCCTTTCACACCAGTCATCGCAGAAAAACAACTCGTTTAGCTCGTTCTTCCAATTTCAGATGTTACGCCACCATCAACGCAGGACTGTCCAGCGTCATTCTCGGATAAATCCAACATTCTTCAAAAACAAGTCACGTGGACGCCACCCACATTCACTGACAATGTTGGCGTCACCAGTGTAATCTCCATTCGCCAGCCTGGATTTACAATGAATACTTACACTTCGATAAGGATACGATATACGGCTACTGATGCTGCGGGAAACATTGCTTACTGCAAATTTAACATTACTCTGGATGGTAAGTCTTTTTGTGAAGTCATGACGTAGTTGATTTCAAATCGTGTAAACGGACGTCGCGACGCGTCTTGCACCACAAGGCTGCAATCGTTTTCTCGTTTTTCCTTTATTTCAGTGGGTTTAGTTAAAGGAGCTATGTCATGTTGATTTTTACGTTTTGTGATCGCCATATAAAACCAAGTGCCCTCAAGTACCTTCCCTCAGTCATAACCAAAACGCTTTTAGAACACCAAAATAAAGATATCAAGCCATTGTCTAAGAAGGGGAGCAAAGAATACTCGGTATTTCGCTATTTTCAACGGCACAAGAGAAGGACTGATTTTAACCCTAACCAGCCGCAGCTAAAGAGGACTGAATGTCCTTTGCTTCCAATATGTCTTTCAGCTTTCCAGAGAGATATAAATAATACGGCAAAAAAGTACTATAGTGATCACGTCACAAACACTCTGAATTTGTGAGTTTGATGGATTTGATGAAATATTAGGAAAAAGTTTGACACAAAAATGTCAATTTACTAAAAAGTGACGCCGGTTATTGGAATTCTAGATGATAACGGCATTTATTACAAAATTCCAATGTTTTTCAACACAAATCTCTCCAGTTTTGTGCTGGTACTAAACTGACGAAAGAAGAGCAAAATCAGACAGATTTGTTAAGGAATTATGCCTTGTAAATTCCCATGATACAACTTCCAAACTTCGTTTGGTGAGCGGAATTTTTTTCTAAAAAAGTCCTTGTCTTGTGATCTCACTTTACCACTCTGTTACTGTCCCATGCTCTGTGGCGAATCACATAAAAAGCCTTTTGACAACTTTTTGATGGCTAGCTGGCTCCAACTAGCCTGCATACAGGCTCTTCATTTGGGCAATGCATGCAGACAGACTTTTTACCTCGACTAAAGGCGCGCGGTCAAGAGCTACAGGATTGAGGCTCTTCATTTGGGCAACACAGAGAGGTTTTTGCGTCGATTAATGGCACGCGGTCAAAACTAAGCTACAGGATTGAGGCTCTTCATTTGAGCAACGCAGAGACGTTTTTTGCCTCGATTAATGGCGCGCGGTCACTAAAGTTTGACGGAGCACCATTCGAAAGCGAAACTTCTCTGAATTAATTGCCCAAATAAAGAGCCTGTATGCAGGCTAGGCTCCAACTACATGCAAGCACATGGCACATGCAAATCCTGCTGCCAGCAAAAGCATGAAATTTTAAATCCTTCCTTCGCACAGTCCTTGCATTTTGATTGACATCTGATGGTAAAAGGAAATCAGCTAGAATATTACCGAAATGGTGTCAAAAAGTTGTCAAAATAATGAGTAAATGCAGTAAATGATATTCAGAGAAACTGAACAATTAGGTTAACGACGATTTTCGAGAGCTCGAGGTTTTGCGTAGGTCGTCTAACAGAATGGAGGTCATACCAACGGGGGCTTACAAGAAGCTCTCCGAGGACCTCACAAGATTGGCTGAACAGAAAAAACAAACAAACAAACAACCAAAAAAAAACCAAACAAACAACAACAACAAAACAATAAACGATCAACAGAAGCCATGCTCTCTATTCGCTATAATTCTTCGCGATAACCAGGCCCTATGAAAGTTCTAAAGAGTTACTTCCCCTTACTGGCACAACAAGGTGTTGGCATTCATATGCATATTACGGGATACAGAATCGCAATGACTCTTCAGTAATCCAATCCTCTATTGATAATTCTAAATCCTTTGTACTATGAATAACTTCTGGCTTTACAGGTTCAACTTGTTTCACTCCTGCTCATCCCAAGAATGGCATGGCGAATCGGTTCGGTTTTTTCCTTCAATTGATGTGCAATTCAGGGTTCTTCTTCAACCCGACTCCTCCAGGATTTTCTGGATTCCAAAACCCCTTCTACAAGTGCCTAAACAACAAGTGGGTGTCTCAGAATTCCTTGAAAGCTGTTTTAACAAAGGCACCGGATTGCACGGGTAAGGAAACGTTTGCTATTTGCTCTTTGCTTCCCAAACTGATTATAATTGTAATAATCATAATGTAATCTACGATTAATCACTGGATATATACGATATCGCATGTATGCGTTTGAATACTGAGCTAATCAAATGTATCATTGACGAATTTGAAAATGAGTAGAAAGTTCATTGTAAAACACCATATGGAGTAAAGAAAGACACACACTTCAAGTGGCCGGGTATTCTGCAGTTACTCCTGGCCATATATTTGCCGTGAAACGTGATTTAAGGTTCACAGTGAAAGCCTCGAAGCATTTTCAGAGAGAACTGAGGTCAACATGTCTGCAACGCGAGCTAAAAAGTTTTGCGTGTCACCAAATCGGCTTTTAAAAAGTACAGAGTGTCCAAAATAGCCTTAATTTGCGGTCTTATAGCGATATTTTCATGGCTTCCCAAGAGCAAATATTAACAAGAGCTCGAATTTCTAGCTCACGTGACTTTGTTACGAATTTGACCAATCATAAAACAGACTTGTGCCATCAGTGGCCGTGTTTACGAGGGTTAGTGACAAATTTGCCTAATCTGGGCCCTCACAATAGGGGTCCGGTTTTTTTCTCAGTCCACCTGCTAGGAAGTGCTTCTTAATTTATTCAATGTCGTTCCAATCAATGCTAATGCACACATTATGAATGAAATGGATTCTTCTATTTTTCTGTCTTAAAGGTTATGTGAAGTATGAAGGTGCACCTTGTCCAGGAGGATCTGTTGTTATGGACACAATTTGCTGTAAGCAACATTTATGTTAGTCTACTGACAGAAAACAGGAGTTTCAGCCGAAGGTCTAGTCTGCGGTACATCTTCTTTGTCAGAAACCAGACTGCAAAACAGAACAAAAACCACCAAACCTTGATCCTTTTCCGGTAAGTGCGGCACTTCTCTGTTCACGTGATTTGATGCTTTTATGGCAGCCACATAAGACCCGGCTGTGTGTGTTCTTCAAAATTTGTACTTTTTGTTTCAACTGAATATTTAAAATTTCGCGTCATATCGTAACTGTATAGTATCACAGCGATTTTCAGGGATTTTGAGATTGTTTGTTAATCGTGAAATTTGAAATAGCGGATGCAAGATGGAGGCTGTTGAGAAGTAACAACAGTTTCGACTTAGTGTATACACTCCACTTTTCACTGTTACAATTTGAATCCTCCGTGAGTTGTGGAGGATTTTAAAGCTGAGACGGTACATAGAAACCCCAGAAATAAGGTCAAAAGAAGAGGGAATTCGTCGTGATTTTATAATGGCGGCCATTTTGTGTCCTTTTAATGTTTGAAACTGAAGAAAGATAGATTGATAAAGATAAAGATAGATAAACATAGATAGTCCCGTAAGAAATTTCTATTAAAGTTGCCATGTCGCACAGTGAGTTGTTCTGTCACATGAAATAAACACACAACAAGAAAACGTAACATCGAATACATTTCTAGCTGGATTTGAAAAAAGTAGCCATTATAAAGATTAAGAGTGGACCATGACATTATTATTCTCCTTCTTCCTCTCTCCTCGCTCGACCTCTTTTTCCTTTTCCTTCCTGCTATGGTGTGATTTTCGGGATAGGTATATTTTTGCAAATCCAGCCAGATATATTTAAGCATTTTAAATTTATTTTAAGCTGCTGATAAAGCTTGGATTGTTGCAATTGATAACCGTCAGTCATTCAAAAGGACAGTCCATCACTCAGACAAAGGGTGGTATACCTGTGATCAAGCTCGTTATATTGTTGAACGAACCTATTACGGGGAACTAGCGGGGTTCACTTCAACAAATGGAGAAACGCCTTCTTCAGTGACTCATCTTATTCTTTATTGGACTTGTACGAAGTCAGCTCACTACTGCTTTACAATCAATTCTGCGTTAAACTAGATAGCACCGATTTTTATACTGCTTAGACAACCAGCTGCTCAGCGCAAACTAAATCTGACGTAAGTCCTCTGTGATTGGCTACAAGGAGCTTATTTGCATCCATACCTTCGATGTATTAGCTGAGCGTAAAACGTTTTCCTACTGAAAATTCACCATGAAGCTTGGGTTGTCCAGTCAATACAAAACAGGGAGACCAATATAAAATAACAAAGTTCAGACCCAGTAAGGTTTCACAAAAATAATCCGAAAAGCACTAAAAGTTGTTGTTTAAAAATTGTACAAGTAGTCGATTCGTTGAAGGTGTTAGCCTTCTTCATCGAAAACGATTGGCTAAACGTTTCCATAAATTAAATGAGTACGTGGTCATCAATATCTAGAGCTCCAATTACATATTCAGTACGTGGCAGAATGCAGAATTACAACAATGGATATTTATCTTCATTGCAACCCTAAGATCGTAGTATTTACTTTCAAAAACACCTTAAGACATCAACTGCCATAAATTCGGTAAAAGAACCCAAGAAAATCTACCAAAAATGATTAAAAATAAGAGCAATAGTTTCCTGGAAAGGACCGACGAAAGGTCAAGTTTGGTAAAAACTCATCAAAGTAAGGTAAACAAGGTGTTATCATTTGGGGAAACTTAATTGAACATATACTTGTGGTAGAAAGTATTTCTGCGGAAACGAACGGCTAATCACACCGAATTCATGACAAGAGAATTTATACGTTAATCATGCATTAAGAACAATTAAGTCGAACTACAAGGTGAGACTAGAAATTGATTGGTGTTATCTTTAGAGAGCTGCGTAACGAAGGAAATGAGTCAACTGATCTTTTTTTGTGTTATTTCCCAAACCGAAATACAATTTGTAATAAGTCCAAGACCAATAAAATTCCTTTAACTATTTCAACCAAAATAATTACGTCGTTGTAAATATTTTTTTATCACTGGCAATTTTTATCGTCTAACAATATCTCCTCGATTCAGTTGCCGTTCTCGAGTGTGAGTGCGAAAAAACACTTAACGCATTTATTTGAGAAAAAAATCCGTGTCGCTAAATTGTCAACAAATTTCATTAACAACCTGAAAGCCTTAAATTAAAGCGGGTGCAAATTTCGGAGCATTTTATAGGAGAAGTGAGAAAAAATGTTATTAGTGCGTTAGTGATAAATACTTTGTCCTCTTCAGCATGAAAACTGTTAGTACCTGCAAAAAATTCGATAAACCAAATAAGGTCCTTTCCAGTTAATACAGAAATGACTCAAGAATGAGCCACAACATGAGAACGATTTTCAATCGAATGCCGTAAAACCAAACCAAACCAAACCAAATTCCTCTGACCAATCACAGCAGGCGCTT
This sequence comes from Pachyseris speciosa, assembly GCA_016490735.1. Classification (NCBI taxonomy): domain Eukaryota; kingdom Metazoa; phylum Cnidaria; class Anthozoa; order Scleractinia; family Pachyseridae; genus Pachyseris; species Pachyseris speciosa. The sequence goes on from JAEMWC010001553.1 coordinate 98,895, forward strand.
CCAAAGCAGTGAACCAATCTTCAAAGCAGTTACATTCAGCCAGCACAAAGCGCGGGAAATGTTGTGCGAGCCAATCACGATTGGTTTGGGTACGTTATGCTTGTTATTGGTTGAAAAAATGGCGCAAGGTTATCCCACCAATCACAGAGGGAAGCAATGAAAAACTCGAAAGCCAATAGGGATTAGAGTTTCATCTCTCAGTTGAATACCAATCTAACATCAAGGCAACAAACTACTTTTTTCGTCTTATTTAGTTTGCACGTAATATCACTGGGACACATGTGTACAAGGAAAAGCGAAAGGAAAATTTTATATCATTGTTTTTGTTCCCAGGCTTACTTTTTTGACTTAAACTTGCGTCAATCCTTTTGTTTCACGTTGAATAAATACTGGGCCGGAAACAGGGCTTTAAATAGTTAACTGTGCTGTGTTTTTTTCCCTCAGCAAACTGTCATCCAGGAAGCTACAGCGACAACATAACGCAGACGTGTATACTGTGTAATCCTGGATTTTATCAGGACGAGGAAGGAATGGAGGAATGTGAGCCCTGTCCAATGAACACTTCATCCGTCATCATGGGAGCCAAATCAATTGCAGACTGTAAAAGTAAGTTGTATATGCTAGATGGCTTGGAAGATGTCTTCTTCAGTGAGTGACATGTGCAACTCGGAATACAAAGATATGCAGGTTCGTCCAGCAACTGGTCGATGGGTAGCCACCAGCTCCCGCAAATAGCTCAGTTGTTTACAGAAACCAACAGCCTTATGGCTGCTGTCGATGTGCTCCCAATAGGGGTGGCAAGTCATGTACAAAGCAGTTCTTCTAGCGGGACTTTGGTTAACTTGTTGCTACTGAGAGAATTCTGAAAAAAAAAAAAAAAGATTAAGTTAAGACTTGATCAGTAAACAACCATGAAATCAACAGTCCCATCAGGAGAATGGTGAGGTCATTCAATCTACGGACTGCTACAACTTACGTGAACTCTCACGTTTTTTTTTTAATCGATGGCAGTAAAATAGACGGCCATAAAAGTGCTTCCGATCCTTCTTTCGTTCAATTCCACAAGATGGTTGATATTTTTAATATACACTACGTGAAGTGGATGTTATAGAAATAGCCCTGATTGTTTTATTTAGTTTTCTTTTCGTTTTAGCTGTTTGCGAACCTGGCTATTACTCTACTAACGATGGTGTAGAGCCTTGCGTGGAATGCCCCATTGGAACGTACCAGGAAAATGAACAACAAACTCATTGCAGCACATGCCCAGCAGGAACGAATACGACGAGTACCGGAAGTGCGTCGCAAGATGACTGCTTGTGTGAGTACTTGTGTGTGTGTGCTTGTGTGAGTACTGCTTGTGTGAGTACAATATTAGCACGTGATGCGCTTTATTTCTAGCCACGCGTTCCAAATTGATGCGGCGAAAGTGCAATGCATTAGTGTTATCTTCTCACCGCAGAAAAAGACAGGGTCACGAGGAAATGGAGTGCATCTTGGGGAACAGCTTATCTCTAGCAAAAACGTGTTCAAGCAGCTCCAAGAACCGAGGAATGGAGCATTGTCAAATACATTCCTTATGGGGTCTTGATTGAGTTAAATGTTGTATTGAGAAAAGAAGACCGGAGAGACTTGGGCATAACTTTGTGCCTAGCAGCAAATGGGACATCTAATCTCACTGAAGCGTGGGAGCAAATCCCACATCTAAATGATTAGCCAAACAGCAACGTCAAAATTAATTGTGTTTAACTAGGATCAATCTGTTAGGTGAAATTTTTGAAGTTATCGCCAAACTGGTAGGAGAAGAAAACCTACAGGGTTCGAGTGTAAAGTTTGCATGCGCAAAATGTCCGGAAAATATATGGGAACACTTTGGGTTTGTGCAATATTTGTTATCAAAAAGGCCTTCCAAAATTCTTCCAGGTAACACGTCAGTACAGGGTTTATAAAAGGGCTAACTTTATGTGCAAATATTTTTACGGGCTCAAAAATGATCCATGTACTAAGAGGATCTATTTATTTCTTACCCATCAGCCCCTATTTGCATCACGGCAACCGTGCCGACCTTTGAGCTTACAGTGTACGAGAACGATACCATTGCGGTTGCGTGCTACATTGCAGGAGATCCCATTACGAGCGTATCGTGGAAGAACGTTGGAGGTGAGTAACAGGCTAAAACGTTTCTGTAATTACATTAGATGCATTCGAAACTACAAGGGTGCTTTATTAACGTCACATCTGTGGAAAGATTTTTGTTGTTGACGCTTTTGTTACTCTTCAGACTTCTTTTATCACCAAAGAGACGCTGAATTTGGATAAAAGTTTATCTTAAAGATAAACTCTGAGTTGACTTTGAGTTTAGTGTTGCCTTAGAGCAGTTTTCAATTGAGTGTCGTAAAACCAAAGAATTAATCAAGCCAATCAGAACAGAGGTACAGGGCGCAAGGACCCAATCAGAATTCCAAGCAATTAGACGTAATCGGCCCAAAGCGCGGGAAAATGCGCGCGTGCAAGTCGCGATTGGTTTTGGTTTTGCTTCTCACTGGTTGAAAAAGTGGCGCGAGTTTTGCTGGCCAATCACAGAGCTAGGCAATGCAAAACTAAAGCGAAAGCAACTTACTTTCGACACTCAACTGAAAACCGCTCTAGTTCACATTAAAAACACTAACCGGGGACTAAATTTTACTCAGTCCTCCCCGCCCTCGTAGGAGTATAGGGCAAACATCCCATTGACTTGTGGTTTTAGTAATTAATCGCCTGAAATTGAGAAATAATAGACAGGAAGCATCGGCCAAGTGTTAGCGGTTACCTAACTCGCAATTTCAACAATTTGTCTAGAGGTTTTATTTACGACGTAGTTCTTTTATGTGTCTTTAGTGTGACCTGCAGCTCAGCTTTTGTACGTTCAAAATGCCAGAAATACTACATATATTTATAGATTTTCTATAATTTCTATAGGTTCGCTTCCTTCTACGGATCGTCTGACCATCAATAATATATATGACCTGGACATGAAGCTGCCTGGAGTTGAATATGTTATTGTCGGCGCTGCTCTCGCTGATGCTGGTACTTACGAGTGCCAGGCCTCCAGTATACATGGCTCGGTTACCAAGCAAGTCAAGATTGGAGTCATGGCTGACTTATCACCTGGTATAGTTAGCGGATAGGTGAGCAAATTGTGGGAAGGGGGGTTTGAAGAGATGCAGCGGTCTAGTGATTGAGGAGCGCGAAGAGCTTTCGATAGGAAGAAGTTTATGTCAATTCTTGTGATATTTTACTGATAAAAATCTCAGTTTTCAATGATAACTTTGACCTACTGCATTGACCATTCACTAGGCCTGCTGTGGATGTGAAAAAGTATCATTGACTATTCCCAGTTAACAGTGCCTTTTACAACGGATTCATTGAGGATAATTTCATAGGGAGCAAAGACAGCGAAAACAAAATAAACTCGTATAGTTGCCTGACAGTATAAAACAATTAAAAACCTTTAACATAAAGCCATACAATTTAGCCTAAATCAAGACAGTCAAAATACACCACATAAACAAGGAAATCCAAAAATATGCTTTCTCGAGAATTGGTGCGAAATTGTGGCGGGGATGAGATACCAACTAATCTTCGTAATTTGCCTAAACATAAATTTAAAAAGAGAATTCGAACATTACTATTTGAAAATTTAGAGTCTGATGACTCGTATTACGATCTAGAACAAATTATGTAATGTTTAATAAATGAGCAGGAGTGTTTTATCAAGTTTAAAACACGAGGCGCAGCCGAGTGTTTTAAAGTAACACGAGTGTTTTAAACGCGAATTGCGAATTTATTGAACGGCTTAAAAAGCTTTACTGTACATCCATCCATCCCTGCACTAAAATCTAGATTTTGGGTTATTTTCGCCTAGAAAATCGGATGAAAAATTTAGCCGTGTCTTTATCAGATGTAAAGACACTCATTAAAAATTAATATATTTTGTATTTCATTCATGAATTATTAATGTATTTTTTAAATGCAGGCTAAAGAAACGTGCTATCTTAACGCCTGTAGATGGGAACGTAATAGTGTCACAAGATGGTAGCTCGTCCTTTTGTCTTTAATTTGATGCTCAAAACGGCTTTTAATTCTGCTTTTCTTCTCTCTTTTTTTAACGTTGTTCTCGTTTTGATCTCAACTTAATCTTCCTACCAAAATAATCTTTTTAGCAGTCTTTTATTTTTCCTTTATTACCTGGCCCGCCTAGATTATCTATGCTACCTGCGAGTCAGGTAATTCTATTTGAAACGCTGTCAGTAAAAATCAACTTCAACTTTAACTTCATCAAAGCAACTTAAAATGGATTAAAAGGAAATTAAGGCTGATTAATATTGTGACTGTTTGCATGTCTTCTTCACAGATAACCTGAAGCATAAATTCCTTATGAATTTGAAGGCCAAACTTTTAAAACAGTCTATGCCACATATATTAAAAACGTTGAGATAAGTGAAATCATGAAACATTTGCCCTGTTACTGAAATGGTGATAAAACTCAATAAATGTCATTTAAGAACTTAAAAAGCATGATTCTCTTTTGTTCAACTTCAATAATTTTAGTCTATTCGTGAAATTAGTCTCATTCCTTCCAAAGAGGACACACGAAGTCAATTTTTCCCCATTCGGATTCTGCGAGACCTTCGCACGGCCTCAAAAACCCCTGTTAAGATTGGTGATACTGGTTGGATCATTACTCCTAGACTTTGTATGTTCAGTGGTATCGAAAATGCTCAGACCTCGGTGGAAAAAACACCCTTAACCTTAGCTATTAGTAATAATAACGAAAAAGAAAACAGGCTCCTTACCCCCCCCCCCCCCCCACCCAATTATAATATCAAACCGTGACCAGTCTACTATAAAACTGAAATTTGGGGATGAGCTCATCTTTAATTTTTTTACAACGTAAATCAGTTTGCGGGGCGTAGAAATTTGTTACATCGACTACTTATCTCGTTGCATTGCCCTGTTCGAGCATACATGTAGCTAACGTATTTTCGTTGCGGCAAATGAAATGCAGACGAAATTATCCCTTTCTTAAAGCTTGTAGATCATTTTGTGTCGCTCTTTTTTCAAGATTGGATTTTAATTCACAATTGCACTGTTAGAACAGGACCACAGCATTGTTTTCAGAGTTATGTATTGCAGCATTAGTTTCGTGACTTGACGCACGGTCAGATGAAAACTAAAATTACCTGCAGTATTAGAGTTTTTGTAACTTTTCAAGGGGAAAATATAAAATGGCATCAATAAAGGTTTTCATCATGTTTATTTCTCTTAAAATAAAAAAATAAAACCATAAATAAACATCTACAGTCAGCTCTCTCAAGTCAAAACGCATCGGTACCAGCTTTTACGTGTCGCCTTAGTAAGGTGTGTTAAGTGACATTCAGTGACATTCGGGGCTGGGCTGAGTTGCTCGAGGCATGGTTAGCGCTAACCATTGGTTTAGATGTATTAAAACCTATAGGTTGTCATGGTATTTAACCCGGGTTAGCGCTAACCATGCTTCGAGCAACTGGGCCCTGACGTTTTCCCACTTTGTTTGGTGCCCACTCCATTGAACTGTTCTTTTTGAGCGAGTTTCAGTACTATAAATGAAGTTAGAGCCTTGAATAGCTTTCCTTTTTTGTAATTAGAAGCCTGACAGAGACGATAAGATGACTGAAAACCACATTCATTTCTCTTGTGCATTCACATGGGCTTTGTTTACGTTTTTACGCGAGCGGTAGACGGGCCATTTTGCCCTCTGAGTTTTATTTTCGAGTGTCGCAAATTTCCGGCACATTCATAAGCTTGGGTTGTTTTAAGCCTACGTTACTGGAGTTTCAAAGGAGAAAAAATCTTCAGTTGAGGTCGGTGAGATGCGAACTTGCTAACGCCGGACCAATGAGGGAGGTTGCATATCGTTTGTCACGCCAACTAAAATTCTTTCCAACAGAAATCTTCATTGAAAATAGAATTGAACTACATTATAAACGACGAGGGGTTCCGGGATTCTAGAGAAGGAACGCGTAGCAGAAATCAAAGTTCGATTCAATAAATCAAATAAAGTCAATTGGAGTAACAGTGAATTTAATAAAAAGTTTCTATTGATGAAAAAGCAATAATTATAACCAGCGGCCAACATCGATTTCCCAGGGAATAAGAAACCGTCACAGCAGTTGGGGAGCAGGGATGGCGCAGTGGTGAGAGCACTCGCCTGCCACCAATGTGGCCTGGGTTCGATTCCCGGACTCGGCGTCATAAGTGGGTTGAGTTTGTTGTTGGTTCTCTTCTCTGCTCCGAGAGGTTTTTCTCCGGGTTCTCCGGTTTTCCTCTCTCCACAAGAACCATCTTTTCCAAATTCCAATTTCATCTGCTTCTAAAGCGCATTTGATCATATACACATGAGAAATGCGCTATGTAAGTTCTAAATTATTATTATTATTATTATTATTATTATTATTATTATTATTATTGCACCTGCTACGCGCAGCTAAGTGGTGTTTCCGTTGTTGTGATTGCACACTGAAGAAATATCAGGGCCTTAAACGTTTTCAGCAGATTGGGAAAAGAAGTAAAGTAAAAGTGAATAAGGCATGTTGCACACTTAAAATTCTCCTTTTTCATCAGATCTACACGCGACTTTGTTGCGAAACGTCGACTGAGTGCTTGAATCAGTTCAACAAGGCCTTAAAACGTGGAGATAATTGTTTAGGTGTCTCTTTAACTACACGAACAATTCAACATGAAATATCTCGCTTACCATGTCCTCCCTTGTCAGATGAGCCGTCTATCAAATCACGCAGGTCGTCACAAGTCCTCCAGTTGCTTAGCTGTCGGAGTGGCCAATGGGAAACTCCCGTAGCTTTCCAGACGCGGTTTTTGATTAGAGAACGAAACAATAGATGGTACAACAGAAACAATGCCCCTAGCTCTGATTACAAAAGAAGCTTCAGGTCATAGAGGACCAATGGAAATAGAGGTTTAGAAGAGCTACGGGGTTACCGCGTCCGATAGGTTTGTAAAGCCGCTGTTACACGTTGAAACTTTTAGCTGAAACTTGTATGCAACGGCGATGAGAAAGTTTCAGCTGGCATTGCACCGTGTAACATGAAAGGTCGAAACTTGTTCGGGAACGTTGAAACTGATCTCGAAATTCCCGCAAAACTAGTTCCATGGCAGCGTAGCGTGACAAGACGAGCGAGACCAATTTCACGAAGTGGTGTTACACGGTGAAACTCTTGTTTTTATCACCATTGCGATCTTTGCGACCGTTGCAGAAGTAGAAAGCGGTTCTACTTTTCGTGAAGTTTGTCTCGCAACGGAAGCGAAAACATTTCACGAAACCGACCATGTTACACGGTGCAACGCCTGCTGAGACTTGTTTCGCAGCGCCGTTGCACACAAGTTTCAGCTAAAAGTTTCAACGTGTAACAGCGGCTTAAGATGTGGGCTCGATTTATGATGGAGTACTTTGTCTTTCTCTTCCCCATGCTCTCGAGATGTAGAGTACTTAACGCTTCCTAACATTCAAGGAAGGTACTGCAAATTATAGAAGTAAAGCCTAAAAAAGTATAGCCTATTTTGGTTGAATTTTAGAGGTATCAAAAGGAGGCTTTCCACAGTAGACCGCCCCATAAAAATCAAACCCCGGCAGTCGACCTTGTTGTCAGACAAAACATGAAAAATTAATAAGAAGATGAAAATAAAAATCGCATGTCGAACAGGGACATGTATGCTAGAACTACAACGCTAATATCTTCAGGTAATTGCGATTATTCCAAGCGTTGTCATTGGTTTGCTGGCGGTTTCCTTGGACATTATCCAAACGATTCTGTGTCGTCACGTGACAAAACGCCCCCTACAGTATTTTGTGTTTTACTTGCCCTGCTGCAAAACTAGTCTAGAGAGAAACTCCGAAATACTTAAATAAACAAACCTCCGCACTAGCACTAATTAATTTTTGCTTTTATTTGGTCACCTGGAGTCATTTATTTGTACGGATGGTTGATCCAGCTAATTACACGTTCATATACATCTGAGCTGTAAACACTACCAAATGTTAATGAGAGCCCTGAAAGTTCTCTTCGCAGCAAAAGCTCGCCAGTATACCTTCTCAAAAAAATCTCAAGATGTTGTTTAATGAGTAGTCTCTGGGACTCCTTAGCAAAATTACGGCAAATTTATTATTTTTTCTCACCCAAACCTGCTTTTACTTTGTTTTATCTCAACAAATGTCATGACTTTCAGTTAGCAATGCTTGGCAGCTAAAGTAAATAGAGTCTAAATATATCACCTTGAAGCCGTTGTTCTGAAATACTGTAGACAAATTATTTCGTTCCTCATTTTACACGAAGTTGTGGTTAACAGAGCGACGACTCGTCCTCACAACTCTGGGCGATTCTTTCTTTAATGAATCGGCCTAGTTTTTTATGATTTTCGCTTACACTTCAGAACCTAAGATAAAAGGGACGAATCAGGTTGTGCAGTTCTTATTTGTATTTTGCGGGCGATCTGTTTTGGAAGTTGGACACACTGCAGAGTTTTTGTTAGGGCGATTATATCAGTATATGAGTGAACGAAATTAAGGTATGTTTTGAACAAATGCACAGAAAACCAATATTATTTCGGTTGGATTTTCAACCTTCTTCGATCATGCTTGTAATCCAAAGTAAACGTGTAAATTACTGAAATACAACTTTAATACGGCTAATTTGATTCGGGTTTTTTTTTGTGCAGCAAAATGAAGGGAATAACGACAACAAATATAGAAAAGAGGAAAACAGAAAGACTTAGTGACGCCTGAGCACTAACGCGCTATGAGGATGTGCTAGAAAGGCTTGGGCGAAAGCCCATTGGAGTTTATAGGGATATATTTCATTTAACTGTTTTGTCGAGGGGTGTAAATGTTTGTCTGAGTACAATCAGTTTTCAGCAAATTTAATTCTCGATTGGCCCGTTAATAACCCAAAGTTTCCATGACACATATACGATTTAAAGTCGCATATAACCTATCAGTGTTTTTATTACGGAAGAGTGATAAACAAAGGGTGCAAATGTTTGAGTTGATAGAATTTGTTATTTTCTCGTCGATGTATCCGTAAAACCTTGAGGGTGCTATCATATTGACGGATGTTCTTTCGGTCTAATTCCTGTTATGTAGGCGTAAATTTACTTTAGCTCTGTTTCGGCAAAGTGTCCCAAAATTAAACGTCCGAAATAAAACGTCCGAAAATTTAAGGCCAGAAATTTTGGGCAAGTATTGTAATTGTATTTTCTAACTGATGCTAGGAAGGGATTCTATTATGATGTGAAGTAACGTGAGGTAAAAGTTTTAGCAGAAATTGCATTTGAAGTGACAAATGGAAATAAAAAAGGTATTTTTGATCGCAATGGACCCTGCGCCAAACGTCTCATCAGTTCCTCGTGTGAATTCACAAGACTTGGAGGCCAAAGTAAACATCTAAACATCATATTAGTTATTCTTAACACACTTGCGGTATTCCCACATCAAACAATATTGCTTTCTGCAAGTGTGTTAATTGAAATTTTGTTTATTACAACGCTGATAATAACTTACTGGAGACTTTTTCAAAGCTATTTCATTGTTGAACGCAGCTCAAATCCCCCCATGTTACGACTTTCGGTTACGTCGTGAATCACTAGATAGTCTCCGACCATGAAACATTGTTTGTCACACATTTTTAGGGAACCTGGGTAAGGGCGTGTAAGGGCTTGTTGTGTATCATTCTGTTTGAAATATATACTAGCACTGCATCAAAAAATCTTACGTGGCAAGTTCTGGATTCCTCAAGCGATGTAATTACTTTGGGGGATTTTTCAAGCGATATAGGTCATATGTGGATATTTCGGGAAATTGTTATTTTGCTTTTACCATTTGTGCATCTAAATCAGCAAAATGAAATACCAAATAAATACTTTGATCAGTTTTACGGACAGTCAATATTGGCTGCATTTGTAAGCAGTTGTGGAACTGTTGGGGGCGGTGTGAAGAAAAATAAATGAAAAATAATGTTAAAAAAATAGAAGTAAAAGTTGCAAAAAAATTATACCATGTGATTCCCGTGCTTGTTGCTTTTTGTTATCTTACGAAACGTCACGGAAAGCTTCACTAAGTAACATTCACTTTTTTTAATTCATGAATCCACTGCTTTGGCGGAATTGTATTCTTACTTAAATATACTAATATATAATGCTATACTGTTCATAATAGTTCAAGGTGACACCTTACTCTAATTTCATTCTACCGAACGCCACATTTGACAGTCCGCTCGGAGGAGATCGTGTCCGCCTCCGGGACACGCCAGTTATTTGTGGTTCGACGGAAATAAAAACAAACTGTTGCAGTGCTATTTGCACAGGCAGCGGGGTTTATTAACCCACCTATGTAAATGGGAGAAATTAATCATCTTAGGTGGTCATAAATTAAAAATCTCGGGAGTTAGAAGGAGTTCAAATCTTGAGCTGTTTTAAATGACTTCCCCGCTGAAAAGGAGGGTGAAGGCTTTTCTCCCTTGACCTATGCACTCGTCTTGTTTGTGGAATACGGTTTCATCTTCTGCCAATATGAACAAAATTGTCTCCTGGATATTTCTGCTACTGTCATTAGGGAATTTATTGTATTATGTGGGAGGAGCTGCGTAAAAGTAAAATGTCCGTGAGAACCCGGCCATACCCTTTACATTTCACGTGGGATCAGTTAAACCTGAATTGAATATCCAATTTGTTAGGTAGTGCATCTTCCCAGAAGAAAGGTGGAAAGTTGAGCGCGGAGGAGGGCGATCAACTAAATGGCAACCTGAAGGTAAAAAGTGCTGATACACGTTTCCTCGAATCCGTCAGAGAGAGCGTGAGCTGATCGTGATTTATTCTATTTGGGTTTTTGAACGCCAATGATTGGCTGCTGGTCAGAATAATGGTCCGGTTGAGTGGCTGTGCAGCCGGTATTTGCGCGTGAAATCAGCGCATTCGAACAAAAGCGTGCGCCGATCGAATACCAAATCGGAGAAAAAATAGGCAAAGTGAACGGATGCCGTTGATCTGACAAGAGTGATTAAATAGACTTGTACATAATTTTTTACAACTTTTCACGTGGGATCAGTTAAACCTGAATTGAATATCAAATTTGTTAGGTAGTGCATCTTCCCAGAAGAAAGGTGGAAAGGAGTCGCCGGAGGAGGGCGATCAACTAAATGGCAACCTGAAGGTAAAACGTGCTGATACACTTTTCCTCGATTCCGTCAGAGAGAGCGTGAGCTGATCGTGATTTATTCTATTTAGGTTTTTGAACGCCAATGATTGGCTGCTGGTGAGAATAATGGTCCGGTTGAGCGGCTGTGCAGCCGGTATTTGCGCGTGAAATTAGCGCATTCGAACAAAAGCGTGCGCCGATCGAATACCAAATCGGAGAAAAAATAGGCAAAGTGAATGGATGCCGTTGATCTGACAAGAGTGATTAAATAGACTTGTACATAACATTTTTACACCTTTTCACGTGGGATCAGTTTAACCTGAAGGTAAAACGTGCTGATACACTTTTCCTCGATTCCGTCAGAGAGAGCGTGAGCTGATCGTGATTTATTCTATTTTGGGTTTTTGAATGTCTTGGTTTGTGGAATACGGTTTCATCTTCTGCCAATATGAACAAAATTGCCTCCTGGATATTTCTGCTACTGTCATTAGGGACATTATTGTATTATGTGGGAGGAGCTGGTAAGTAAAATGTCCGTGAGAACACCGGCCATACCCTTTATTTCTACGAATGCAAGAATACAAATTTATCTCCTTTCTTTTATGTTTACCGATGAAAAAGGACGCCGCAAATTAGCAAAAGCGTTAGAACATCATGCGTGAAATCAGCGCATTCGAAGAAAAACGTGCACCAATCCAATACTAAGTCGGATAAAAAATAGGCAAAGTGAATGGATGCCGTTGATCTGACAAGAGTGATTAAATAGACTTGTACATAACATTTTTACAACTTTTCACGTGGGATCAGTTAAACCTGAATTGAATATCAAATTTGTTAGGTAGTGCATCTTCCCAGAAGAAAGGTGGAAAGGATGTCGCCGGAGGAGGGCGATCAACTAAATGGCAACCTGAAGGTAAAACGTGCTGATACACTTTTCCTCGATTCCGTCAGAGAGAGCGTGAGCTGATCGTGATTTATTCTATTTGGGTTTTTGAACGCCAATGATTGGCTGCTGGTCACAATTTTGGTCCGGTTGAGCGGCTGTGCAGCCGGTATTTGCGCGTGAAATCAGCGCATTCGAACAAAAACGTGCACCAATCCAATACCAATCGATAAAAAAAAATAGGCAAAGTGAATGGATGCCGTTGATCTGACAAGAGTGATTAAATAGACTTGTACATAACACTTTTACAACTTTTCACGTGGATCAGTTAAACCTGAATTGAATATCAAATTTGTTAGGTAGTGCATCTTCCCAGAAGAAAGGTGGAAAGGATGTCGCCGGAGGAGGGCGATCAACTAAATGGCAACCTGAAGGTAAAACGTGCTGATACACTTTTCCTCGATTCCGTCAGAGAGAGCGTGAGCTGATCGTGATTTATTCTATTTAGGTTTTTGAACGCCAATGATTGGCTGCTGGTGAGAATAATGGTCCGGTTGAGCGGCTGTGCAGCCGGTATTTGCGCGTGAAATTAGCGCATTCGAACAAAAGCGTGCGCCGATCGAATACCAAATCGGAGAAAAAATAGGCAAAGTGAATGGATGCCGTTGATCTGACAAGAGTGATTAATAGACTTGTACATAACATTTTTACACCTTTTCACGTGGGATCAGTTTAACCTGAAGGTAAAACGTGCTGATACACTTTTCTCGATTCCGTCAGAGAGAGCGTGAGCTGATCGTGATTTATTCTATTTTGGGTTTTGAATGTCTTGGTTTGTGGAATACGGTTTCATCTTCTGCCAATATGAACAAAATTGCCTCCTGGATATTTCTGCTACTGTCATTAGGGACATTATTGTATTATGTGGAGGAGCTGGTAAGTAAAATGTCCGTGAGAACACGGCCATACCCTTATTTTCTACGAATGCAAGAATACAAATTTATCTCCTTTCTTTTATGTTTACCGATGAAAAAAGGACGCCGCAATTAGCAAAAGCGTTAGAACATCATGCGTGAAATCAGCGCATTCGAAGAAAAACGTGCACCAATCCAATACTAAGTCGGATAAAAAATAGGCAAAGTGAATGGATGCCGTTGATCTGACAAGAGTGATTAATAGACTTGTACATAACATTTTTACAACTTTTCACGTGGGATCAGTTAAACCTGAATTGAATATCAAATTTGTTAGGTAGTAATCTTCCCAGAAGAAAGGTGGAAAGGATGTCGCCGGAGGAGGGCGATCAACTAAATGGCACCTGAAGTAAAACGTGCTGATACACTTTTCCTCGATTCCGTCAGAGAGAGCGTGAGCTGATCGTGATTTATTCTATTGGTTTTTGAACCAATGATTGGCTGCTGGTCACAATTTTGGTCCGGTTGAAGCGGCTGTGCAGCCGGTATTTGCGCGTGAAATCAGCGCATTCGAACAAAAACGTGCACAATCCAATACTAAGTGAGGATGAAGCTTACTGTGAAGGAGACAGCTCACAACAAATAGACTGCTTGAGTGAGTACAGTTTTGTTGTTGATAATTGTAAGACTTAGAAAACCTCCAAGTCATGATTGAACTGCAAATGGGTTGAAAAATTAACAAGAGGCTTTTACGTAGCCTACGCTCATGCGCGTATGCTTGGCGCCTTGGCTCAATCGGGTAACGAACGAGGCTGGGAATCAAACGTCTTGGATTCGCATCTCTCCGCAGGAACTCAATTTAAACTATTTGCATTACACCATGGCCCGAAACGAGAAACGGAGGCGGTCATTGCGCATGAGTAATAAGTAAACGAATGATGTGACTTTTCTTAAAGCTGCGCTATGAATTGTATGCACATTGATGATCCCTGAAAACAGTTAGCACGCACGAACGTCCATGGAGTTGTAGTTTAAGACGAACATTAATCTATGAATGGCAGTCACAATTGCAAGTTTTCAGTGGTGAATAGACTTTGGATACTCCGTCGTTGTTATTTTTCACATTAGTTTTTTTACCTTTTGTCAAGGGAAGATGTGCCGATTGTTATTATTATTAGTGATTTCGCATTTGGACGCGTGAATGCCCTGCGTGGAATGTATATATTACAATAAGCTGTCTATAATTTATGTCTTGTCGTTTTTTGGTGCCTTCAGAACTCTGCTCTTTCAACCTGTGTCAGGATCTACGTAATATTCGTTAAAAGTTTAAACGCTGCAGATAGTCGTCGTTTTTTGTCATGTGTTGGTCTTCATTTGTGATCGGAAGACTTCTTGTCATCCTCGAAAATGGTCGGGTTACATTGCCAATATTCCACTCTATGATCATCTTGAAAGACACTTTCCTGGAACGGCAATAATACCTCTTCAATTAAAGCTTTAACAACAAGGCTTACCTAATGGTTTAGTGTTCGTCACACCCTATTGGTATAAAGGTGAGGCCGTGGGTTTGAATTCCACTCAAGGGACATTTTCTGTCAAGGATTCATCCAGTGGATATGCTAATCTGGGATGTATAGGGTAACTGATTCCATTTACACTCAGTTTACAAGTCTAATGTAGGATACAGGTTAATCGAGCTTCAATTCACAAATCAGCGACGTTTTTAAGCTGATGTTGCACGTACACTTTTTGAAGCATTGCCAGTTATTATCTGTCTCCAAAACTTAGTTACGCGTTGCCGAAACAAAATGCTAGAACGTTTACCCTGGAGTTATAGGATGGGTTCAACTTGCGCGTTCGCTTGCTTACCGACGACAATTTGTGGGCGCATTCGCAGTTTGGAAGTTCGTAGACTTTATTTTCAAGTAATGTCATTGCAGTTGATGGAGGCTACACAGAATGGAGTCAGTGGTCACTCTGTGAAAACCCGTGTGGGGGATCCATAGTTAACAGGACTAGATCCTGTACTAACCCTATCCCTACCTCTGACGGAGCACCATGTTCTGGGGACAATTTTGAGACGAAGTTGGAATGTATTTCGCCTTGCCCAAGTAAGTAAGATCGTGATGGAGTATTCATTTATCGGCACAGATGACTCAAAAGTAAAAATAAACTGGAGCAGATTGAATGTCTTTTACCATAGAGAATAGTTTTAGAATTTAAAATGCTACTTAAACTGAAAAGTCAAAGCTGAGGTCCCAAATGCAAGAAGTTTCAACAGTTGTATTCATTGACTTATTTGAAAGATATTCTTAATTTCTTAATCCGCAGTTCAAATATATGATTTTCACATATTCATTCTCACATATTCATCACTTACGGGTATATTACGAGCCTACAAAATGACAAGCTCCCAGTTGGCTTATTACCTCTGATGGTCGAGGACTGCACCGGTATCGCAGAGGTCGTGGGTTCGAATCACATACAAGGCTGAATTTTTTCAGGCTTTATTTTCACTACTGCTTAAGTAGTGTTCATACCTGTGATTATCATTATCATCTTGAAAGAATGACTTGTTTCCTAGACAACGGTGGGGGTTTGGACAGAGCCACTATTCGCCACGTAACCATAAAGCAACATTAACAACTGTAAAAACTACAATAACAGGAACAAGAACTATTGTTATATACCTACACTTTCACTCAACAAAAGGAGTACTGCGATTGGTTGATTCTTGGTCACGTGCCCCTGACCAAATTCAAATGTATCCCGACCGGGATACAATTCCCCAATTGTTGCCGCGTGCCCGGATACAGCAGCACGTGATTAGTGCATGACTACAAAGTGGCATGATCTTCAGGACGTGCTCACGTCAGCTTGATTGACGAGGCGGACCTGAGAACACTGCCAGTTTTCAGTTTTATAAACAACGATAATACAAACGTTATGGAACCCGAGACTAAAAGAAAACGTTTTTCTCAAGTATCAGCCGAAGAAATTCAGCATCTAATAGGAGGAAAAGATTCGGAAAATACAAGAAAGGCATGTTCTACTTTTCAGGTACTTTTAAACGTTTGTAAATTATTCATTCGGCAGGCTTGTGAATAAAGACGTGTTTTTGTAATGCCGTCTTTGTTTGTTTGTCAGTTTATTTTGCTGTGATTGTTGAAGGGAAAGTCTCAGTATATAACAAAGCACTTAATGTATGATCCCTCGGGAAACTAGTTAGTTTTGTTTTCCTCGAGTCCTGATGTTTCCTCGACTTCGTCTCGGGAAACATCAGGACTCTCGGGAAAACAAAACTAACTGTTTCCCTCGGGACCATACATTAAGTGTATAGTATCTGTCAGTCTACTTTTCGCGGAGAAAGGTATAATGGACTGATTCACTTTTACTATAGAAATACTTGTTGACTTGTTGACTTTGTTGAATTGTTGACATCTATCAAACATGACCCTCTAATGATGCGAAAGGGTCTAAAAAGTTCGCCTAAGCTCACAAACGATACTCTTGAAAACTAATAAAACTTAAGATTTTGAATCCACTTTTCGCTGAACAGTGGTTTTGTGAGACAATTCTTTTTTTTAAGAGAGACTGTGTTGTTCCAATAATGTCCATCCCAAGAGAGAGATACTAAACTGAACATATCCCGTTGGTGTGAGCTAGCTTTTCATTCCTGGACTAAGTAACAAAGTTAGAGACTCTGCCATTTCGGGCGAAGGTTCTTTGCTAGCTATTAACGTTACGAAAATTAATTTGCATTGTTTTTTTTTCATTTAGCGGGTCCACTTGACGGTCAATGGGGAGCTTGGACTCCATGGACGCAGTGTTCTCAAACATGTGGGATATCAGGTGGAGAAGTTCTCAGAAGAACTCGACTGTGTAATCAGCCTCCTCCTTTGAACGGCGGGAAGCCCTGTGTTGGTAATGATTCTGAGACAGCAAGAGCTTGTTTTACTCCTTGTCCAGGTCAGTCTAATTAATAAGATTTGTAGTATTTAGCTTCCTCCTTCTCCCTGTTCAATTTTTCATTATTCTGCGAACAATGATACTTCAAGAGGCATTCAATCAGTATAACAATTTTAGAAAGCATCGACACAACTTCAGGGCAACTAACCAGAAATTTCAATCAAAAGACGTGGATTGGTTTACGGAATCTTATAATATTTACCAGCTTTTGTTGACTTAGAAATTCTCCCTAGGCCTGAACCGTTATCTTGCAAAGGAGGCGATTTATCTGTTAGGCAAAATAAGAGTTAACTGTACATGTTCTAGTAAAGAAAGAGTTGTTAAATGATTTCCAGTCGTCATAATAAAATCAAAATTTCTTTGGTGATTAAGGCGTTCCACCAGATAAAACCAGAGCTCCCTTACTCTGCCCATTCCTTAGGTGTTGTAAGCTATGCTGCTATCGATGTTATCACAGTGCAAGTGCACTGGTATAATTCCACATCAT
The DNA here is from genome assembly GCA_016490735.1 of Pachyseris speciosa. Taxonomy (NCBI): domain Eukaryota; kingdom Metazoa; phylum Cnidaria; class Anthozoa; order Scleractinia; family Pachyseridae; genus Pachyseris; species Pachyseris speciosa. The sequence continues at coordinate 116,369 of JAEMWC010001553.1, forward strand.
TTCCTTATTCTTTTATTATCTTCACTCGCAGTTGATGGTGGGTTCGGTCTGTGGTCAACATGGACGGCATGTAGCCAATCGTGTGGAACTGGTACCCAGTCAAGGAGTAGAACCTGTTCTAACCCTATCCCTGCCGACGGAGGACAGAACTGCACTGGGGAATATAGTCAGGCGAAGAGCTGTAAACTCACTTCCTGCCCTGGTAATTAAGCCTATAGCTGGCTTGTATCTGAAGGACTGCTTAACCTGAACTCGCTTATAGATTGATGCAAAAGTGAGGCGGCTTATCGTAAGGAACGTAGAATAAGGTTAAGTGCGAAGTACTTACTGATTGACTCGGCATCAGTGTTGTTTTAGTAAGTCTGCAAATGAACTTTGGCAGAACTAAAAGTGGTTTCAGAAGGTAGCGAATTGTACGGGTTAAGATTTTGGTGTATCGAAATTAAAAATTGGAAATTCCTCAAGCTTGCCTTAGTGGTTTAGCTCTGAATTCTGCTCAGCTATTGGTTCAACCAATTTCGTCTCCCATTGAGTCGTTCCTATTTCAAACTGAACTGATGGCTTAAAGGGTAGGTAGAAGAACAATCTATCCAAGCAAGCAAGCAAGCAAGCAAGCAAGCAAGCAAGCACCGTGTTTGTTTGTAGTTTTATTAAATAACGGCCGCAAAAAGCATAGGCGTTTTTGCATTCTTTGCATCGTTAGTTCACCACATCCTTCATATTGCGCAGGCGAAAAAGCGTAAATAACCGGAACGTTATTAGTCTGTGACAGTTGAAAATCAGGCAGCAGATTCGGGTCAGCACAAATTCCCAACTGCAGTTTTTCTCTTGTAGCACAAGCCACAAGCACAAGCTCTAAATATGATCATGTTTGAAGAGACGTTATTATATCTACAGTAACTGTGTGTATTTCAAAGCATGGCAATCAGAATTCAGAGCCGTTGTATGTTCGCCGGTAATCCACCCTACTCTCCTATCTTGCTCTGGGCTCATCTCGCATTTTGAATTCCCTCCCTGTTACAATCACTTCTCTATCAAGTTTTCCTAACTTTAAGAAGAAACTGCTACAGTTTTTAGTAAATTAATTACTGAATTGGCTAGGCCGCACACTTGAGCACTATGTAAGCATATTGTCAGTATGCACAAGGTAGCCTCAACTAAAAGCCTGGTGGTGTTTAGAGATCACCTTGCCACATATTGTACTTTTATAAACTGTTAATATATATTAGAAAAAAAAAGGAAATAAAAACAAAATGATGGTGATGAAATGATTAATGAATTGGCCAACGTAGTTTGGATGACACGGCACAAAGTAGTTTTGTAAAGGCCATTTTTATACTAGAGACGCAAAATCCGTCTGGGACGAACTTGGGCAAACACTTGTAGTGCGTCTGTTTAGTTCGACTAGTGTAAAGACGGGCACTAGACGCATTATGCGTCAAGACGAACTATCTTGTTTAGTGCGTCTTTCAAAACGAACTAAAGCGAATAGTTCGTCTAGACGCATAATGCGTCTCGTGCCCGTCTTTACACTAGTCGAACTAAACAGTCGCAATACAAGTGTTTGCCCAAGTTCGTTCCAGACGGATTTTGCGTCTCATGTAGTTCGTCCCGTCTTTACACTACTCGGATAAAATGACAGACGCATAATTCGTCTGGACGGATAATGCGTCTCTAGTATAAAAAGGGCCAAAGCCTTCTCGTTGTATGCCATAGAATATCCCACTTGTTATTTGCATTTTTTATACTCCGTGAAATGAAAATACAAGGGGTTCTTGGAATGTTCCACGATATACCACTCAAAATCTCTGCATAACTAGTATATATTGTATTGTATTGTATACATTTATCATGTTGTAATCAAACCTTGTTGTTCACTCCCGACGACTTGCTTTGATCAGTGATGGTGAATTTTTCCTGTAGGCGCTGTTAACGGCGGATGGTCAGCGTACTCAGCATGGAGCACGTGTTCAGAGCTTACATACTGTTTACAAGGTGTAACGAAACGAACCCGAACCTGCACCAATCCTCCCCCTTCCAACGGTGGGGACGCCTGTACTGGGTTGGCAGAGGAACAGAAAGTCTGCCCCACGCAAGGATGTACAAGTAAAAGCTTCAATCAAGCCATTTCGGAACTTGTTTTGGAGAAGATTTTCTTACTAAAATGAGTTTTATTTGCACCTGGAGAAGGACTTATTTTTATAAGAGGGACTGTGTACTAGACCTCGCTTCCATAGAAACGCTCTAAGGAACGTACAAGTCGTCCTAGCTTAAGCCTTGACTGATATTAAGTCCGAGACTGGAGTTAAGAAATTCCTTTCCCATGCGTAGACCCTTATCCGAAGAGTGCGCCTCTCTGTAATTCTTGTGATTCTTGTCAGTGCTATGGCCATTTGTTCTTAGGAAAACAAGAAATCTGTTTTCACTGCTATTGTAGGTCTCTCTAAGCGAATACATTTCGTGTTTTGGACGCTTTTCTACTACAGCAAATGTTTATAGGAATCTTATAATAGGAATGTTTTACTCACAACTACTGGAAAATAATCAATACTTTCAATACTTTCGATTCACATTTTCTCCGAACAGCACTTGTTTTGAAAATCCAACAAATTGCAGGTGGGGATTTTCTTTCGATAAGCCTGCGATCCATTGAAGTCGATGTTGGAGACAACTTCCCTTAGTCCAGTCACGTTAAATATGTTAACATTTTCTCGTCGGTTTTAATCAGCTTACCAGCCAAACAAACCGGACAAGACATCCGCTGACCCAACCTCTTGGATTGCTCTCGAGTGTGGAGCAACGGAGAAGTTCTCAGCCACCGGATCTTACCAACAAGACGTCCCTTTTGCTGTGTATTCTATTTTTGATTTCATGAGAACCGAGCTGGAGAGTGGATGGTTTGCGATCAAAATGGAACCTGACGATCAAGACGATTATGGAAATAAGCAGCTAACAAGGGTTGGTGGCTCTCTATACTAGTGTTAGATAATGGATTTGAGGTACGTCTCCTTTTCCCGAACTAGACGCCTTTTTCAAGTCAGTGAACGAGAACATATCAAACGGAAAGTTAAATTGGCCTTAGGGAAACGATTCATGATTGAATAAACACGTGATCAGCTCTTGCTACCTGAGTCTGCTTGCTTTAAGTATGCAAGCGTGTTCTGTCACGAGAAAACGACGTTGGGTCAAGTTTGGAAACCACAGTAACATTTGAAAGAATTAGTGGAATAAGATAACACCTTATAATTGTTGCCCTTTAGTTCGACGGTTGGTTTTGTAGTCAAAGAGCAAAAGACCCTCCGACCGTGACTTTCAAGGAAAGAGTGGTTCTTTCTTGGAGCTAGTGCTATGTGATGAAACTTCGAAATATAAAGGGAAAAAATGGCCTTTTGTTTTTATATTGCTACTTCTTGCTTAGGTCTGCTTTGAGATTGTCGATCCTCTAAACATCAGCAAAGTTGTGTCAAACAAAGCTGCTTACTACGAGACAATTGACGCTCTGCCAGAGTGGACTAAGCCCGAGCTGAGTGAGAATGTTCCCGCCTTCACAATCTGGATCGACGAAGCACACGCTTTGAGAAAATACGAGTTTCAGTGCGCAAAATCGGAGGAGTACGTACCACACACCGGATATGTCATGGATGCCGTCAGGTAAGCTTGGCAGTTGTTTCTTGGCTTAATTATCTATTGATATTTTTATCATTATATTAATCTTATAATGTGAAAAAGAAAGAGACTTGACGTGAGATAATATTTATACAAGTTATACAAATCTATATTGACAAGGCCGTAGTTAGAAATTTTTGTTTGGGGGGGGGGGGGGGGGGGGCATGAAGCCAAGCGCCGGAGGCAAAAGCCATTACGGGCTCTGGGGGAATATTCTCAGAAACATTTGAAATCTAGAGACTTGGAAATGCTACTTTCATAGATATTTCGTCAAAAGTAAATGTCAATTAGTCCAAGTTTAAAATGATAGGTATTTTTATAGCTTAAGATTTAGTAAGCTATTGATACATCGCTCAATTTAAAGAATAGTCATGACAGGCCTACACAGACTACCCTCGTGGTTTGCGGTAGCCTGTTCTAGGCTCTCAAATATTTGGGGCGGGCGAAACAACGAGCGAAGAACGAGGAAAGAAAATTGAGTGTCTTATAGAGGGTTTACGGTTGCGACGCTTTTTAGCCTATATTTAAATTTTCGCTCTGACATGCAGATCTTTGAAAGATTTACTTCTCTTATATGATATAATCAAAGGATTTGTGTAAATAGTTTTCTGCAACGGCTGCCTTTGTATTAGACTCCAGTTTTTTCCTAATGCTTGCTTAAGGTCACGCACTTATGGATGGCATGTAGTGACAAACATGGCAATATTTTCTTGTGAGTTTTTTTTGCCTTGTTGGAGTGCCAACTTTCTATTGGCGAAGTTCACTCCTGTTATTGGTCTCTGTATACGCGAATTGTTTAGATAGCCACGTGCCCTTAGGCGCGATTCGAAGTTAGAGAGGAACCACTCAAATTCTGTTTATGAAGAGTCTGCTCTAAGAAGTCTCATTGCTTCACCTTTAATAAAACCATGACACCTGGTGGGTGACACGACGTGAAGTATGTGTTTTGAAGTCGGCTTATAGTGGGTCTTGATGTCCAGGATAGATTCATTGTCAAATCTATCTCCTTTGTAGTAAGACCACTGTCTGGGAAAGTTTCTCGTTCTCTGAGATTTCAGCTAAAATTTGTTGGCTTGTTCAATAAACAGACAAATGTCTTGTTTTTCATGATCCCAAAGGGAGAAACGTCATCAATGTAACGTCTCAATTCTCTTGGCTTGATATTGTTTTGGCGAAAAGGTTTTGCTTCAATTTTTTGCCATGAAGATGTTGGATAAAGCACCTGTCATTTTTGTACCTTTGGCAGTTCCATGAGTTTGGAGATTATTATCGCCCGGTATTAAATCCTCACTCTTTCCAGGTTTCGCTCACATAGAAAACTCTGTGGGAAATGTTGACAGTCTATCGTGTTTGAATGTTGCTTCTCTTTTGTTTGCTGAACGAATCGGTTGTGAAAAGTTTCAAGGTTATATCAGTAAAGTTTCAACTATCTGCCCAACACTCCAGCAAGAGAGTACCTTAAAAGAATTGTTCCAACATGTTTGGGGGGTGGGTGGCAACTGCCCCCCTTGCCCCTACGTTAGCTACGGCCTTGACTGAAAAACGAAAGACAAAAAAAGATCAGCAAAGTGAAACCCATCTCGCCATCAGCCAGCTTGCTTCCTTCTATGATTCCTCGTTTTAATCTGTTTACATTTGATTCAGATATTTGGAAGAATTGAAGCTTAATTGTTTCTTGGACTTGTCCTAAATTTCATAAGTACTCGTCCTCGCCGTCTCTTTTAACCGCCTACTTAAGCTTTCTTTCCGTAGTAAATCATCTTGTTTTTCCATCCTAGATTCTCATACTACACTGAAGGCAATTCACAGACGTTTAAAGCCAAGGGCAATTTCTCTATATCATCTGGAGCTGTGTTTAAAACCGAAGTGTACAAGGATGTGATCAGTGGAGGAGTTTACGGCAAGGGCACGGCGCCCTCTGTAACCTTCAAAGACGTAATGTCTTCCTTTGGCTTAGATCCCACTAGTTTACCGGATTTTATCGTTGATGCTTTGAAGTAAGTTAAGATTTTGTTCTTTCGTTTCTGTTCCCGTTTCGGAGTGGTAAAATTATATCACAACACTAACAAACAAACAAACCGAAACAAGTGAATACTCCGGCAGACGAATAAAAAGATTAAAAAAGGATGTCGTGAGACAGATTTCAACACAAGAATTGACGAGTTCTCTTCAGAACTCTGTCCATAGACTCCACAGCGTGTGAATATGTGAAAATGACATATGTGAACTACGGATTACGAAATGAAGATGTGAATGATCATCGCAGTTATGACTCCTTAAGCAGCACTGAAAATAAAGCCTGAAAAAGAGAAAAAAAATCAGGCTTGAATGGCTATTTTCATGCTTTATTAATGTTCACTACTGCCTAAGTAGTGCTCATAATTGCGATGATCACTCACATCTTGAGACTCAATAGCGATAACCAAAGTTATTAACTGTAGGGATGAAAAAGTGGTAAAGTTCTCAAATGTCCACATATAAAATATGTCTTCGGTGACACACAACCCACCAGTTACTTAGTCAGTTAATTCGACAAACTACCACCCTAAAACCCAAAACGTAATCCCAGGACATTACAAACCCCTGCCGAAAAGAAAAAACAGAAAGATATGTTTTTCGTCAGTAACGTCCTTGAAGGAATGCTTTTCGAGGGTAAAAAGAAACTATTCATGTTATCTACTGATTCTTCTCGCAGAGGAGTTGGTCTTTGGGATTTCAGCCTGGCGCCTGTAGAAATTCTCAGGAAACTCGAAAAGAACGGCCTTTTCCGGTTTACAGCGTCAATTGACTTAGTTGGCGTCCCGCTTCACGTGGAGATTTTGACTGGAACGAGATTCGGACGACCTGCATTTGCTGTCGCGTTTGCTTTTGACCGAGAATCGTACGGAAAACTGGCGGAGAAACTGTCTGGGATTGGAGTAGACTTCCTGGATAAACTTGGATTTGAGTTTGAGGTAAAACAGATTGTTCAAGTAATAAGCTCAACGAAGTGAACAACCACTACCACGCACAACCATCACCATTACCTTTGCAACTGCTGCTGGAGTTACCATTGCACCGTTGCAGGGGCGTAGCCAGGAATTTTTAAAGGGGGGGGGGGGGGGTCACACTGTGTCAAACAGAGACAGAGGGTACTCACCAGATTGCCACCTGAATATTGTAGGTTGTTTGCTTAAAAAAGGCTTACCAAGGGGGGAGGGGGGTCACGGGCACCACAGGAGCCCCCCCCGCCCCCCCGTTGCCATACTTCTTATTGATAAGTAGGAGGGCAGGGGCTGGGGGCACAGAAGTTATCGTTGGGTTGGTTATAATAAATTATAAAAAAAGATAAACCATTAACGTTAACATTTTTCAATCTTAATAGGTGCGGAAATGATTTTTGGATTTGATAAACGGGCTGTGTAGAACGCGTTCTACTTCCTGAAGTTCTGAAAAGCCATTTGCAATATCTCTCCACCTCATATTTACTGCAAACGGTAGCTAAGCACCCCAGCTAATGACACTGGTATATCTAGTGAACAGTCACTTCTTCTCTCTCTGGTTCCATCAAAGGTGTAACTCCTCATCTATACCACGACTCTTTCTCTCACAGGTGGGCATATCTTTCAGTCCTCCGTCTAACCTGGGATTTCAGCAAGTGTTTGTTGATGCAGAGACTAAGTTTTCTAAGGAGCCGCTTCACAGCTTCATCACGACAAGTATTACTCAAGGTGCGTACATGGTATAGCTCTCCCTAAAAAATTATCACCTAAAAGCGACTGAATTATTTGAGGACAAAATGCCTTGTGATGTCTCAAATACGGAATTTTAAAATCATAACTCGTTTTTCCTTTTGAAACTCTTAAACAACTTTGTCTTCAACGTTTTTACTCAACAGGTATTACTGCTGCAGCTCAAATCGTTCTGCCAAAGGACTGCAATGGAAATAAATTTTGTGAGATTATGAAATTGATTGTAGGGCCAACAGTGAAGTGGTATATCTATGGAACATTCGAATGGAGGAAAATTCGAATTGCCACTGGATTCGCCAATGTTCGTATCTACGATGGACTGTACTTTCACAAGCTCGAGCTGTATGTCGAGGTTAGCCTGTACTGGATTTTATAGTTCACCTTTAAAGACTCTGAAACGTTTACCAAACGTTGGTTTTCTGGAGTAGGTGCTGGAAATCAAAACCGTTCTTTTTATATAAAAAAGAGAGTTAGAGTTAGTTCAAGATAAATATAGTGAGCTTCATTTTCAAGCGTGATTGTCTATGACGTGCACGTGGAAAAAAGGAAAACAGTAAGAGAGAAAGGAAGGAAAAAAGTAAAGAAATGGAAAAAAAATACCATTTGAAGATCAGATATATCAAGGATGCTCAAGCCAAAGACTGTTAGGGGATAGAGCAGCATACCTGACCAAGCTTGCGTAGACTGGTTCTCCCTTGGAAGAGAACTGTGGGACGCGATGCCTCGGGCGAGATTTTAAAGGCCAACGCACGTTTTTCGTTTTTCAAAATTTACCTTTTAATGCAACGGGGTTATAGAAAGAGAGAATAATATTACAATGTAGAAAACCAGCACCACATAGGATAGTGATATTCGGACGTCTGATTGACTAAGCAAAATGCAGGTAGTGTTTGTTATTCTGTTTGCTATTGATGTCATTGTCGTGGATTTCGCATGCCATTTTGTGGCGGAGCATATTTGAGGGAGTTAACAGTGATTTGAGCGCGTTCTTCAGCCTCAACACTTTTGTTTGATACTCTATCAATTAGAAAGCGGTTTTGCTATTAATGCATTAAAAATGCTTTACCTTTTATCTGATATCAAAAACCGCAAATATTTCAATATTCAAAAATTTCTTGTCAAACAATTATTCCTTTTTGCTTTCCTAATTACACACATTCAAGCTTTCTGTACTATTCTTTCTTCTATGTTTCTAGGCTGACTGGAACTCGACAAATAAACACATTAAGCTGGGTTTCCGTGCTGATATCAAGATTCCAGTGAATGGTGACATATATCGTGATGGAATCAGAGCTCCTAACAGTGAACTGTTTCTGTTTGGTGTACTAGAATACGACTTTCAAGAACAGGAGGTCGGAGGGAAACTGGGCATGCGCGGAATATGGCGCAAGGCGTTCTTCATTCCGTTTCTTGGCATAGGAAACATTTTTCTTGGGTACGTATTTAATGCCATATATATCCTCTTTACCATTGTTTCGTGGTTTAATGTATTCTCGTCGCGAATAGATACACAATGGAGTCACTCTGTCGATCCAAACAGCCGTGACCCGTAGAACTGGAATCTTGGACAAAACTACTTTAGAAAACAGAAAACGTGGAGTCCTCTCCCATATGTGTACATCAACAATATTGCTAAAGTAACTTTTCCTTCCCGCACTCCCCCTTTCTATTCATTGTTGAACTTAGGAAGCTGCGTTTGGTAGGGAAACATTTAGTAGGAGCAAACAGCATTGATTCTGGTAACGCGGGCTTTTAAATTCTGTTGTTGATTGTTTGCAATTAGAAACGCTTTTAAGTGCATTTTTTTCTTCAACAGTTTTGTCCAAGATTGTAGCGTGGTTGGTAATAAAAATTCCCCGCGTGGCGGAAGCATTTCATTGTTTGTTTGTCCTTGTCACTCCACCATTGAACTCCAACGATCGCAAATCGTGCAGTGTTCTTTCTAGTATAATCGAGTTGTTGTTTATCAGTCTTTAACAATAGCGTTGTCCGTTAAGCAGTTTTCGATCTACCCCAGTTTATGTTCTCGACATTGAGACTTCTCGGTATTTGAAGATTTAAACCCGGTAAGAAATTAATGGGAGGTTTCATGATTTTTGTCACTCAGAAGCCTGGAGATTTAAAAGTTTAAAATGGATCAATTTTCACATTTAGGTATCTACAAAACATCGCAAGTGGTTGTACGGTATAATGATCAGACTGTGTTTTTGCTCGGACTTAAGCCCTTGAACCGTCGTGCGATCTGACTTCCTTGCCGTTTCGGATTTTTAATTTGTCTCGCATGTTAGACTGATCGTACTTTTTAAGCTAAACAACGGATATCACGTGACCAAGGTATTTGACACCCCCAGGGGACAGAAATGGTAACCCTCGACTGAAATATATGGTTGAATTGAGGTTGCATATGTAACATTAGTTGCTTTGCCCTCTGTGTCATTTTCTTGGCTTAGAGTTAGGTTTACATTAGGGTTGATATTTGGGCGTCCACAAGTCACGCGGCAGACCGTTCTCACCACACTGCAGCACCCTGAGTCAACTGGCCAGACGGTGTTGTGCTTGTTGAACGCCAAATATTCTGCACTAACAAAGTAATTTCAAAAACTTACCTCCCCCTTACTCCGTCATTTTGCGCGTTGAAACGACACATTACAAAATCCCGCCCATTGAAACACGTCGGCCCTAAAGAGTGGGGTACCCATGAGGCTTTGCGCGCTAAAAAAGACGTGTCGCCTTTTTCAGTTCCTCTTTGATTCGAAACCGTAATTCTCAAAAGGGAGCTGTAGATGTTACACGAATCTCCTTCGTTATCCGTTATAAGGCAACAACAGGAGCTTGTACTGTGAAAACGTATGAAAATATGCTCGCTATCGATTAATACCGGCCGTGAGAGTATGGAGAACTTTGCGAAAACAAGCCACAACTGCAAAAGATATCGGCGAGCGCCGCATGAACTTTGCATACCTGTTTACGATCATCTGTTTTCCAGTGTTGCTCTGCTTCATTTCGCGCGATCGATTGCTTCGTTTCTACTTTTGATGTTCTACTTTTGGCGTGTTCGTTTTCGCGTGAAAAGTGAAAAGAGGCAGTGAGTTTATATTGTTTATCGATAATAAATAATCGCTTGCTTCGGTTTGATTGACCGTAGCACGGCCCGTGTTGGATACATCTTTCTCGCATGAACTGGTGTTATGCAGACAAAAGCATCCTTCGAGTACCAGTGCGCAAGAGTTGTTGTTATCAAAATAATGTAAAAGTATTTGAATTCACTAGCTACAACATTGAATAAAGTTGCAAGTTTGTAAGATACTACGGCTTTGCGACGTTTCATGGTTTTCGAAAGTCATCGCATTTCAGTAGCAAGAGATAAAGTTAGCCTGTCGAAATTATGAGTTGTCGGATTTTCGTGTCAGGCCAACTGTGGTCATAGAAGCATTTTAGCGAGAAGGACAAGTACATCGTGAGTGTTTCATTGGCTTTTTAAAAGAAAAGATGAAATGTTTATACGCTAAGCCGATTGAACTGGTTACGGATTTATTTCACACTCATTTGCGTTTATGTAATTTAACTTGGGAAATATTTCTAACGGTGATCATTCACGTCCTCAGTATTCAATCCACGGTTCAAATGTATGAATTTCACATATTCATCCTCAGAATTTAAATCGATACGGCCTTCAAAAATAATATTACGGTACCGGTCTACTATATGTTCTGGGCGCTAAATGACATACATATGATATACACTAGAGAACTCGATTTTCATATACGATCGACGTGTTTTAGTCTCGGTAGAGTGTAAGCTATCAAAAGCACTTTTTTGCACGGCTCGCCATGGCTTTCTTTAAACACAACGATCATTTGGTCATTTTCTGTACTTCCGTATGGCACAACTGAAGAACGATCCTCTCCCACATTTTTGCCCTGGTATCAAACATTGGTTTGTAGAGGGGGTCAGTACAACCTCCTAGACCTTTTCACCTTACCTCCATTCTTTCCCTTTTACCTTGAATACTATTCAAAACACTGCGTTCATGTAATAAGGGAATTTGCGGTAGGCATTTCACTGTTAAATTATTTAAAACGGGTGAACATAATAGTTAAGCTTGGGTCTTAAGATTACTACTGTTTCCCTCGACCTTGGTACTAAGACACTACGAAATTATCAACAGGTTGACCTACAAAGTTGGCGCTCCTATACCCATCACTGGGGTGCAGTTTGGAATGCGAGTGGAATTTGGATACGACTGTCTTATACCGGCAGACTTCAACAACGATGTAAGTCACGGACCACTGCGAAACACCAAAAGTATTCCCATAACTTACTCCTGGATCAGTTTTAGTTCCACGATTTACGTTATTATAGGAACTGAAATTAACGATGCTTAAAAAAATCGCGTTAATTTAATGCACCTTGATTTACGTCGATGTTAATTTAAATCACACTTTTTTACATCGTTGTTTTACAGCTTCTTTTTTTCAGTAACAAAATCTCGTTTGCTCATAGCTTCTCTATCTACGCCTCGGAGTTACTATGTGATAGTTCTTCTTTAAGAATTGAGTTCAAAATGTCTTTCGATTAGTCTTCATATTGATCCGTTTGCCCGAAGGGACAACTAACTTCTTCAGTCAATCTTCTTCAAATTTTCATGGCCCGTTGATCCTCCCACTGCACGGTCACCTCTATGGGGATTTTCAAGCCGCCTTGAACCGGTGGAGACGGTTTGCATTTTATAGATTTCACCTCGCCAGTCAGTTCCTCTCTTCAATGAATACCAGATATATCGGCTCAGTTTTATGTGAATATGCACTGGCAGGTCCAAGGAAGCATCCCTCTCTAGATCCATTTACTGAGATATAACTTTTTTTTTGTAATTTGGAATTACTTGATAACAACGAGCTTACATTATGACTGGAAATGCTGCTGTTTTTTCCTTTAGATATATATGTTGAGACGTTTGTATTGCAGCAAATTCGCGTAAAATAAAGTTGGGCGCACATTACATTGTTTTAGAAAATTTCTCGTTAATTTGATGTATGTAAACCTAACTTTTGGAAAATTCGCGTTAATTCTGTCACGTAAATTTTCTTCGCGTTGTCAACGTGCATCGTTAATTTCCTATAATAAGGTAGTCTCTCAATTGCGCTCTTCCCAAATAGTGGCTCTGCGCTCAACATCTACCTCAGTTCAGATAATCGCATCATTAGGCGTGAACATAAGCTGTTGGCTTTGTCTTCTTCATTTCCTCATACAACGTAACTTGGGACATCTACGAGTGTACTCATTGTTTGAAAAATGCAAGGGGGTGTAATCCCCGGTAATTAGTTCAATCATTCCCAGAGGGTTTTACTTTTAAGTCACTGAAGTAATTGGTACAAATTGTTTTGCTGTCCTTCTATTACTGCGACGAACTGAAACTGATTAACAAATCTTGTTAACAGGGCCATTGTTTTGGTGGCAGTGGCTACTTTGGTGTTGGAGAGCCTCAGTTCTTCTACGCTGCCATTGACGCATTGACTCTTGGGAAGATTATTCGACTTCTGGGATTCAGTTTCTCGCTTCCACCTCCAATAGCACAAACAGGTTTCCCAGAAGGTGCTTCGGTAAGTATTGCGAATAGGCTGTCGCATCAGTTTAGCTTTCCTTTAATGTCCAACTTGGAAGTGGCACTTGTCTTTCGGGGTTAGTGTTGAGCGCTACTCGGTGCCCTGTGTAAATTATTAAGCATTTGACACCTCCGGGGTGTGAGTTGTATCTGTTTGGTCCGAAGATGTGGCGTTTAGATGCTGAGGCCCGGTTCAAGCGTCGAACTTCACATGTGCCGAATCTAATGCAAATGAGAAAAATATATTGTTTTGGCTCATTTGCATTAGATTCTGCACATGTCAAGTTCGATGTTTAAACCGGGCCTGAGCTTTAGTGTTAAAAGGGTTAAAATATCCGAATTTGATCTAAAATCGGGTAAGGTGATAAAATTATGGAATTTCCTTTTTAGGTTAAAATCCCATTCAGGAGTCCCAAAAACGTCCCTTGAATCCTATCCAGGAAAGTTAATAACCGTGGTCAGGGCAATCGTTTCGTGCAAAGGAAACTCGATTAAGCGCTGGCGGTTGTAGGTTCACAGCGCGCCATAAGGATTCTGCGCGTTAGACGACGCCGCTGAGACATGTCTCAGTGCATTCAAATTTTTGAACCAAGTGGGACATCTCCCTGATAAACATGTTGTTATGTTGTGTTCCAGATACGAGTCCCTGCTGCATTTCTCTGCTGCATTGACACCGTCATGTATTGCCGAGATAGGTCCACGCGCTACGCGTCAACCACTTTTTAAAGTTGTTTATATCTTACTTTTTGTAGACCTCATACTCGACAGGTGACTTTGATTTGCGGATTGCTGGCGGTCCGTATATCTATGAGGGCTTCACGATCAAAGGAAGAGTTAACATTCTGGGATGGTCGATCTATGCTAATATCAGGTTATCGGACGCGGTGAGAGTAAATTTTATGTATAGTGTTACTAAGGCTGCAGCCAATATTTGCAACATTATTGTCAGCATTTGATGCTCCAACAACGATGGGGCGTTTTTTAAGCCGAGGTGATAGGGTACAATGGGCATCGAAATGAGACGTTTTGAGCATTATCCCATTTGTCAAAGAAGTGTTTGGTCGTGTGTGGTTAATATGTCAGTATAGTGAGCGGCAGGGGAACTACATTATTGGTTGAAACATGGTTATGTCTAAAAGAATAAATTAGATTACTCCACCACTTATTTACTTCATTAAATACCCCTGCTTTACTTGATCGATTCACTGACCTTCTATTTTAAGATTTGTTCCTAGCTGGTCTCAGAGCTCAGTTATTTTGAGCAATGATGATTTATGCTACCATCCTTTTAATTGTCTTTAACCGGAATTTGGCCTGCTAGGACTGGGGAAATTTCAGTAGGACCTTTGCTCAGCAAAGTGGAAAGGAAGCCGAATTATTCTTTAGATACCAATAGCGAATGCGATTCCATGTGGAACGTTCTGGAATAGTTTATTCTCGTAGAAGATTCGAAAAGCAACGCGTACTCTCAGCAAAATAGCTAGTGTATAATTTTAATGAGTATGAAAATAAAGGCGTTTATCAAAAAACTATTGAAATCCGAATGGCTACGTTATTCACTATCTAGGTACCGCGAGTTTCAATAGAAGACTATTCAAGATTTAGGATTAAACAGTTTTCTTGATTGCTGTGCGTGATAGTTAATTCGCACTGCACCCTGATCCACTCCCACTCGATAGAAAACTCTAGCTCATAAGTTTAACCTATATTCTAATTAACTTTCTTTCAGGCAATTTTTGTCGATTTGAAACCAGATCCAATTAAAATTTTAGACATTATTACCATCGTCCGCAGCCCAACTGATCATGATTTGGGTCCTTGGTTCTATGTTGATGCCAGGAAGTCGCCACCCTTTATAGAGGTAAGTTACTGTTTCTTCTAAACAAAGCAAGGTTAGACGTTGGAAGTTAAGAACAGAGCCTGGGACAAGAGAAATTACATCTTTAAAACGACCCTGAATAAGTGCTGATGGCTAAGAACGAAAAAGTGTAAATATTAGATCGAGAGAGTGAGTGAGGCATAAGCAGTAAAAAGGAATCATTGAATATTGAACATACCAATGCACGAAAACATTTATAAAGGAATGAAAAAATAAATGGCTGAGCGATTAGCAGAGAACTGAAAAAAAATGATACGGTACGTCAAGAGTCATTTAATTAATTAGCTGAAGAACCCTCCCCCCCCTCCCCCCTCTATTTATAAAGGGTTAAACCGATTACCTTAAATGTTACAAAAACGTGAGTTAGGGGATTTATTGATTTATTAACACAGTTTTTGTGATTTGATTTCAAGTCTGATTGTTGGTGGCAGAATAAAACTTTAACCGGCAAATTTAAGTTATGACCTTTTGTTAGAGCAGCTTTCAATTGAGTATCGTAAAACCAAAACCAAAGCAATTACTCCAGCCAATCACAACAGACCAAAACAATGCAATGAGCCAATCAGAATTCGAAGTAATTACACGTAACCGGCGTAAAGCGCGGGAAAATACGCGCGTGCAAGGCGCGATTGGGTTTGGTTTTGCTTCTCATTGGTTGAGAAAGTGGCGCGTATTTTACTGGCCAATCACAGAACGAAGCAATGCAAAACCAAAGCAAGCGCAATTTACTTTCGACACTCAATTGAAAACCGCGACATCTTTCGCGACATCTTTTTCACCATGACATTTACTTTTTTTTTTGCAGGCCTACATCGAGGGCTACACGAATATCCTGGGTATCTCGACATACTGCCGGTTGAACCTGACCATAACCCAGATTGAATTGCTGATTCAGGGAAATTTCCTGAACCTCATCAAAGCTGAGCTGTTTTTATTTGCAAGTTACAGTATTAAATGGATTGGCGCCGAATTCTATGTCAGAGTTACAGTGGATTTGAAAGGCATCAACAGTGTAAGAGGGTCAAATTAGTAAAAGAATCAATCAATCAACCAACCAACCAATCAATCAATCAATCAATCAATCAATCAATCAATCATAATCTTTAATACTTATATTGCACTTTTTCCTATAAGAATAATCAAAAAAGCGTTACAGTTAGCATAGTAAAACTACCGACTAATCTTAAAAGTTAAAACCTAAAATCAATCGATTGATCAATCAGTCAATCAATCAATCGGTCGATCGTTATTATACCATATGGTGTTAGTGGGATCGAATATTCAAATTTATAACATAACTTTAAAAATCAATGATTTAAAAGAGCATTTAAAAGAGCATTTGAAATGCTCTTTTAAAGGTTCTGTAGAACGACATTTAAAGCAACACACCGCCTTGCGTCACCTTTTCACTTGCAAGATTATCTAGAGTGAATTTAGGAAATATAAATCATTTTGCAAAATTTTCAGAAGCAAACTACGGGCAACCTTAATACCAAATAAAGTGAAGAAGATCTATGACATGAAAGAGACCAAATCGATCTGTCTTTTTAGAGAAGTATACTCAGTGTTGAAAAGCTGAGAGTATCCTGTTAGACCCACGTTCCTCAGGTAAAAAGAGTGCAAAATTTTGACATCTCAACTTTATAAGAAATTTAATAGAGGAACAGGTTATTAAGATAGGGTGCCTACAAGTAAAAGTTAACGCTGAACAATTAAACTTTTCACTGCTCATTTGATTGCAGGCCTTGGATGAGGCTGCCAAAGCTGTAAAAGGTGCATTTGATGCTGCGCAGAAGGAGTTACAAGATGCAAGGAACGATGTTATTGCTAAAAAGGCGGAGTGTAAGAGACGGATGTCACTTAAATGCGATAGATGCAAACAACTGAAATGCAGACAGGCGGAAAGGGATTGTAAAGGATTTTTGGACGCCGCTGGCAAATGGATTGGCGGCGTCGTCGATGCTGCAGGTAGGCTATTGTCTCCATGAAAATTTTAAAAAAGTTAACTCCAGGTCGATCGTCTGGATCATATCGTGTTCACGTTCAAGGTTCTTGTGTTACAATAGTAACTGAAAGAATGTTGTTCTACTTTTCGATTCGATTTAAGGTCTGATTGGAAACTTCAACCTCGTTGCATAAAACTAGAATGAGCGACGAAAAGAGCTGAGACTGATTTTTAACCATCCTGTTGTTCCCAGTAATTTACTATCGTATATTTTGGTCAGTAGAGCATCATTTTAGTTGAATGTAACGAAAAACGGTCATTCAAAATGCAGGTGCAGCAAACTTTTTACCGCTCATTCACCCGTAACCCAGTCTTTGTGGATAAATATGGGTTTTCGAAAGAGAGTTGTACGTTTTGGTCGGAAATTGAACAAAATTAAAATTTTACGTCCACAGGGCCGTTCGTCTATCTCTCTACTCGATGATGCAAGAGATAGCGGCTTTCGATGACAAACCTACAGTACTACTAGACCAGCGACTTTGACAGTTTCTGCATCGTCCACAGAAGCGTTTTGAACATTTTTCTTTTTAACGTTATTTTCCAAAAGACACTTTGTGTTTCTAATTGCTAGAGCGTGGATGGAACATTAAATACGCAACGAAAAAAAGTACAACGCTCTGCGTTTTAGAGTTTCTCGTTCTGTTGATGTCCTTCATACAAGTCAATCAATTGACAATAGCGCGCTTTAAAAAATAACCTCTTTTACTGCCTAGGCGCTGGTTTACAAACTCACATTCGTGAAAACCAATGTTTTGTACAGAATGCATATGCGCATACAAAATATCAGTAGCAAGGACAGTGACGTAGATGTATAAAGTGAACTGACACTCTGAAACGTTTTGCAGGAAAGTGGTTCAGGAAGACATTCAACAAGATTGGCAAAGCTTTGGCTCCGGTAAGCTAACTTATCATATGACTTACATAATTACGAACTGGAGCTATCAGTGCTCTCAGCGGCCTTAACGCCTTAACTTATCATATGACCCGTACGACCCCACGCGCGCTTTCATTGTGAAACTGTTGAGAAAATGCCCGTAAGAGCGGCCGTACGCCTAGCGCGAGCAGGGCCGGAAAACGCCGTACGGCTTATTTTTCATTGACTAAGTGATGGTGTTCTTGTTGTTTAAAGGTTGGAAACGCCATCAGAAAATTCTTCAAGGGCTGGAAAAGAAGAAGAGAACTGCAGGACATACGCAACGAGAACTTTGCCCTGCATATTCGTCGACGCCGGTTTATAAGTAAAATCATCTGCGAAGGCCTGGTAGGAGGAGGCTGCACTGGTATGTATATGTGCAATTACATTTGAACATATCAAGGTCATTAGAACGATTTCGCATATGTCGATTTTATATGCTAATGAGTAGCGTTAAGGCCGCTGAGAGCGCTGATAGCTCCAGTTCGTAAGTTATGTAACTCAACCGTTTCCGATATCTTAGACTACACTTTTTAAGGCTTTAAAGTTTTTAAATTCATATTTTTCTCATTCTGTAACTAAACACGTAATTCAGTCGATCGTCTTCCGACTGCGATGTGTTTTCATGATAAACGATTTACGATTTATGAAATACCGCGCGACAGATTCCGACGATGCACAGAATATTCATGAGAAGAGTTCTTACAGTCTAAATTTATTCAATACGTCGTGTGTTTGTTGTATTGCTAATTGCACGTGTGATTGAAATTTCCAAATATAAACTTCTTCCTCAATTTTGAACACATTAGCGGACTCGTTCGATCGTCGGAGACTGAAAATACAGCAATTTTTTGTCCGAATTTTAATCACGGATATAAAAGGTCCGTAACTGGTACACCAGGGAAGTAAACTTAGTATGCTATACTGTGATGTGACAGAAGCAAAATTACAAAAACAAACTTCACGAAGTAGATCAGGCGCTTCAAAGTGTAAGTTTCACAGTTTCACTCCTATGGAAGCCAATAACTTTCAACAAGTCTTGACATTGAGACATCTGCTTCTTTCACAACACAGAACAGGTTATCCCGCTTTATCACTAAGTATTAAAAACATTTACTCTTACAACACCAACAACAACAACACCAGCTTTATTACCAAATAATAATTTATCTTGATTTACAACATCATTTAATAATACAGGAAAGGTAACATTTACTCAGAAAAACTGAAAAGCCAATCGAGCTGAGTAAAATTAAGTACTGTTTAAGTATAGGAGATTGGTTGGCACTAAAGCTAGAGCAGAGCAGTTAATAAGTCAAAAGAAGAAAACAAAAATAAATAAATAAATAAATAAATAAATAAAATAAATAAATAAATAAATGAGAGAATAAATCAGAAAACATGGACACAAATATTGCTTTTTGCTCTTCTAATATTAGCAGCCTAAAATATCACCGTAAATCGGCAATCATGATAATCATCCAACAGGATTCCTATCAAATTTCAGTGGAATCAACCTCAAAATTCAGACATTTGAATTATGAATTTATTAATAGGCAAGTGTCCTGCGCGACCTTAAATGCCAATGTGACAGAACAATAGAGAATAACCAGAGCACACAGCAACAAATGTGCGCGTTCTGTCAAGTTAGCATTTAACGCAATCAATAGCATATTAATATTAAATTATGCGAAATCGATCTATTAACTGTGTTATTGACCTGCGAAAATCTCCAGGACGTCATATCACAGGGGATTAAACATTCAGTAGCACCAGTTTTTGAAAAGTATTGGCCGGGTTTACAACGGATTGATTCTTTGGGCTATTTTCCGTACTCTGCATTAGTTGAGATACCTCGTCAGAACTGACTGAATTTGAAGTCAACCCTTTTGCCCTCAGAATTTTGAGAGCCAGAGCTCGCTTTTCAAAGTCACTCTGTCGAAGTCGATGCCACAAAAATTACACACAGATATTACTCTTTCTAAACGGCTCGCTTTTTTGAACAATGATTCAAGGCACGAAATTTAAAATCAGTGTGAAGTAACTTTTGTTGCTAACTGGAATTTTCTCAAGTTAAAACCAATTATCTTAACAAGACCGTAGACGTAGCGAGGATTTTGAGTTATGAAGGGTTTTGAGTTATGAAGGGGTTTAATTATTGTAAGAATTAAAAGCAATGGAAATTCTGTGAATTCAGTAAGATAATATTTAACTGGGATCAACTTGTTGTAGGTAGCATCCTGGTGAAGTAATCTCGTCTTTGCAAGTTTTCAGCTTTATATGCTCTTCATGAAGTATTTGTAGCCCCAGAAAGAAGTTAGTATATTGAAGCACTGAGTGATGTCTCCTTCCTACTTTTCTCTTCAGCGGTGTCGCACCTGTGTGAAGGATCATGTAAGGCTATTGAGTTTATCGGAGGGCTTATGTAATTTTTTGGATGTGGCAATTGGTTTCTTGAAGTTAACCGAGATGGCAACAGCATGGTTGGCCAGGCAATTAACTACGTCCTTACAGCTCTCTTTAGGGTCCACAGGTATGGGTTCGTTTCACTAAACAGTTTATTTTCCGGTTACGGAGCTGGATATAATCCCCTTTATAATATTACTTACAGCACGGCACATTATACCAAAAGGCACCAAGCCACTGACACCAAATCACTACACGTCATACTACAGCACAGCACAGCACAGCACAGCACAGCACATCACACCTCGTCGCACAGCAACAGAGAACAGGACGTCACATTAGAGAACATGTAACACTATTCTAAGTCTGCAATACTGTCTGTTTCTGGCCTGTTTATACTATTTTGTATGGATTGGGAGGAGGTCTGAGATCACGAATAGACTTCGAATGGATAGCGGATGTCAGAGGTGCCTTGCAACGTTGTCGTTCCGTCTGCTCCTCTTCCCCCTTGCTTCACCTGCAAACTGTGTTTGAATATGCGCTGCCCCTCTCCCCTTGCCTCGCCTGTAAACTGTTTTTGAAAATGCGCTGCCCCTCCCCTCTTTCCTCACCTGTAAACTGTTTTTGAACATGCGCCGCCCCGCGCCGCCCCCTCCCACCCCCTTGCTTCACCTGTAAACTGTGTTTGAATATGCAGTGAAAACGTAAAGCTTGTGG
>JAEMWC010001554.1:0-25000 GCA_016490735.1 Pachyseris speciosa
ATGCTGTCTGATTTACTGTTCACCTTCATTATTCACAACCCTTGCCCGGCATTCTTAGGAACCGTTGCCTGATCCATCCACACTGGGTGAACAAGCATTCATTAGAAAAACCTGGGGAATCGGTGGAAAGACCTCGCATGGGGGCATCGAAGGGGTTTCCAGTCGTGGTCCGTTGTGGGTCTTCACCTCCATTCTTCTACTTCTTTTCTTCCCCGGGGAACCGCCATACCCCCATCTTGCTTCATCCATGTTTCATCAATGGAGGCCAAGGACCATGGACGACGTGCACCCCTTTGCAGAGGTCAAAAGAGACTTACTGCTGGCCAGAGGTTACCCGTTTGCAGGAAATCGGGAAGTGCGAGTGACAGGCCCTCAAGCGCTTGGATGAGGACATTACGGACTTCGTGTCCTCGTTTGACCTCCGAGACTCCTTAGAGCCCAGGGAAGCCTTCTTTGGGGCAGGAGCAATGCCATCCAGTTGTATCATCAAGTCGACCCCCCCCAGAGAGATCAGATACGTTGTTACGATTATACCAGTCTCTACCCTTGGGTTCTACAAGTATGGCGAGTACCTGGTGGGGAATTTAATCTTCCTCTACGAACCTGAGAACTCAGAACTATCGCCGTACTTTTTGTCAGCCACGTGTACCATCTTGCCCCCTGCCTCCTTGTACCATCCCATGTTGCCGTACCAGTGCATTGACAAGTTGACCTTCCCGTTGTGCCGATGCTGCATGAAGGAGAACATCAACAGCCCCTTCCCTGACAAGGTCATTGCTTCTTTCGGTTTGAGACGACTCGATTTTTCGTTCCTCACTCCCCATCGACTGTGTCTTACAGGTACCCCAGTGTCACCTCGCGGATGTAGAACACGTTTTGCTGAGGACGTGGTGCACCCCAGAGGTTGCCAAGGTGGTAGAGAAAGGCTACCCCTTAAGACCCATTAAGCAAATTAGGGGATAGATTTTATGGAAAGGACGTGTCTGTGATTGGTAGAAAAGTCACGGGAGTGACATCACAACGGGTTGATAGACAGGGCCCTGCCCACCGTAAATGACCCTGGAGCGGAAGGGTTAAACTGAAAGTGACGGGGTAAGGGAAAAGTGGGCATTCCAAGTAGGTGGTGGAGGTTTTGAGGGAAGAACAGGCGGAGTAAAGGAAAGGCCAAGTGAGAGTGGGTTTTTGGATGTCATAGGGAAGAAAGGATATCCCCTCCTCCACCTCCTTCCCCTCCTGCTCTCCCCTCCTCCTCTTACCCTCTCGCCCTCTTTTCCTCCCCCACCCACTCCCTTCCTCCTCCCCTCTACCTTCCTCCCCTGTTCCCCCTCGTATCCTCCTCCCCTCCTTTTCTGCCTTCTCCCTTCGTCCCCTCTCCTCCTCTGACCATCCTTCCCTCCCCTCTTCTCTCCTTCCCTTTGCCCCCTTTCCTCTACGCTCCTGCCGTCTTTCTCTCCCTCCTTCCTCCTTCTCCTCCCCTCCTCCCCTCTTCTCCTCGTCTCTCCCTTTATCCGTCCGCCCCCTCTTCTACTCCTCCCCTCTTCCTATCCCCTACTCATCTGCCCTTCTCATCTCCCCATCTCCTTCTCCTCCCCTCGCCTTCTCCTTCTTCTCTTCCCCTCTCCCTTCTCCTTCCCTCTCCCCTCCACTTCTCCCCCTTACCCTTCTCGCCTCTTTCCTTCTCCTCTACTCCTCTGCGCCCTCTTCTCTTCCCTCTTCCTTCTTGTCCTCTATTCTCGTCTCCTTCCCTCTATCCTGCTCTCCTTTTCCTTTCTCCCTACTGCCCTCTCCAATCCTTCCCTTCCTTCCCCTCCCCCTTCTCCCCTCCCCTTGTTCTCCCCTCCGTTCTGTCCTCCTGCTGTTGCCCTTTCCTCCGCTTCTCCCATCGCCCTCTCCTCTCCTTCCCTCCCCTCATCTTTCTTCGTCGTCTCCCCCTCCTTCTCTCCCTCCTCCCTCCTCTCTTCTCCCCTCTCCCCTCGTCTCCTCTCCCTGTTCTCTTCCTTCCCTGTTCCCTCCATTTCTTCCCGTCCCCCTTCTCACTTCTTACTTCTCTCGGCCCCTCTCCCTTTTCTACCCACTCTTCCCTCCTGTCTTCCTTCCCCTACTCGTTTTGCCTCTCGTTCCCTCTACACTCTCCACGTGTCCCTCTACTCTCCTTCCCTCCCTCTCCTCTCCTCCCCTTTCCTGCTCGTTCTCCCTCTACCCGTCTGCCCCCCTCTTCTACTCCTCCCCTCTTCCTATCCCCTACTTTTCTGCCCTTCTCATCTCCCCATCTCCTTCTCCACTCGCCTTCTCCTTCGTCTTTTTCCCTCCCCTGTCCCCTTCTTCCCTCTTCCTTCCCTCTCCCCTCCACTTCTCCCCATCCCCCTTGTCTCGTCTCCCTTCTCGTCTCCTCCTCTGCCCCCTCTTCCCTCCCTCTTCCTTCTTCTCCTCTCTCCCCTCTCCCTCTTTCCTGCTCTTATCTTCCTCTCGCCTACTACCCTGTCCAATCCTTCCCTTTTCCTTCCTCCCCCTTCTATTCTCCCCTTCTTCTCCACCCCTTCTCTCCTACTCTAGCCCTCCTCTCTGCTTCTCCCGTCTCCCTCTCCCCTCCTTCCCTCCCTTTCCTACCCTCTCCCCTTCCCTCCTTTTTCTTCTCGTCTCTCCCTCTACCCGTCTTCGTCTCCTCCCCTCCCCTACTCCCGTCTTCCTTTCCCTTTCTCCTCTGCCCTTTTCGCCACGTTATCTCTTCCTCCTCCCCTCGCCTTCTCATTCCTCTCTTCTCCTCCTCTCTCCCTCCTCTCTCTTCCTTTCCTGTCCCCTCCATTTCTCCCCCCCTTTTCGACTCTCCTTTTCCTCTCCCTCTCTGCCCCTCTTCCCTCCTCCCCTCCTCCTTCCCTTCCATTCTTCCCTTCTTTCCCCTCTCCTCTCATCTTCTTCTCCCCCTCCTACCTCTCCTTTACTTTCCGTTCCCCTCCTCCCTCCCTTCCCTTCTTTTCCCCTCTCCCGTCCTCCTCTTGCACTTCATCTCTCCACTTCTCCCTTCCCCTTAGCTCCTCCCGTTTCCCTCCCCCTCCTTGCCCTCTCCTTCCTTCTCCCCTGCTCCCTCTGCCCCCCTTTCCCCTTGCTCTCCTCTTCCCTGCTGTTCTCTCCATCTCCTCCTCTCCTCTTTCCCCTCTCCTTCTCTCCTTCCTCATCTCCCCCTCGTCCTCTCTTCCCCTTCCTCCTCCCTCTTTCTATTCTCAGGGTGAGCTTATGTCATGGGGCCCAGTGTTCCCGTGACGAGATAAGACAAAAGTGGGCATGCCAAGTGGGGAGTGGGCTTTTGGATGTCATCGGAAATAGGGATACCCCCTCCTAACCTCCTCTCTCCCATCTCTTTGGGTGTGCTGAGGTCGTGGAACCCAGTGTTCACGTGACTTGATGCGAGAATCGTTTATGGGGATAAATTGAATGTCACTTTATCCGAAAAGTGATTCTCGCATGACGTCACATGAATACTGGGTTTCTTGACGTTAGTCCACCTAAAGAAGAGGGGAAGTGGGGGTCTCCCCTCTTGCCCATGACATCCAAAAACCTACCCCCACTCTTCCTTTCCCTTTCTCCGCCTGATTTCCCCAAAACATCCACCCACACCTCCCACTTGGCATGCCTACTTTTACCTTATGCCGTGCCCGGAATACTGGGTTCCATG
The DNA here is from genome assembly GCA_016490735.1 of Pachyseris speciosa. Lineage (NCBI taxonomy): Eukaryota > Metazoa > Cnidaria > Anthozoa > Scleractinia > Pachyseridae > Pachyseris > Pachyseris speciosa. Next base: position 3,671 of record JAEMWC010001554.1, read on the forward strand.
ATGTCAGCTCACTTAAAGAGGAGGGGGACGGGAGGAGGGGCTATCTGTTCTTTACCATGACATCCCAAAACCCACCCCCACTTGGCCTTTCCCTCCTTCGCCACAAAATCCCCCACTACTCAGGATGCCCACTTTTCCCTTATGCTGTCACTTCTAGTTCACTGCTTGCGAGGCAGGGTCATATTGGTGGGTGGGGCCCTGTCCGTCAAGCCATTGTGACGTCACTCCCTTGCCCTTTTCTACCAATCACAGACCCGTCTTTTTCTTTCCCTCATTTGCTTAAAATCTATTCCATAATTTGGCAAAGTTGGGCTAAGGGGGTAGCATTTGTCTACTGCCTTGGGAATACTGGGGTGCACAACGTCCGCAGTAAAGCGTGTTGCGCATCTGCGTGGTGAAATTGGGGTACCTGCAAGACACAGTCGCTGGGGAGTGAGGAACGAAGAATTGAATCGTCTCAAACCAAAAGAAGCACTGACCTTGTCCAGCAAAGGTCTGGTGATGTTCTTCTACATCAAGTGTCGTGACAACGAAAAGGTCAACTTGTCACTGCACCAGTACGGCAACAGAGGATTGTAGAAGCCGGCAGTTGGCAGGACAGTACACTTGGCTAACCCAAAGTACGACAAGAGGTCCGTGGTTTCAGGTTCGTAGACAAAGATTGGATACTTTACTGGGTACTCGCCGTATTTTTTTGTTGTATGATCGTAATAACGCATCTGTTTTCCCTGGGTGGGGTTGACTTGGCGGTACAACCAGATGGCGTTGGTCCTGATCCCGAAGAAGGCTTCTCTGGGGTCTAAGGGATCCTGGAGATCCAATGAAGCAACAAAGTCCATAATCTCCTCATCGAAGCACCTGAGGACCTGCCACTCACACTGCCAGATTTCCTGCAAATGGTAACCTCTGGCCAGCAGTTAAGTCCCGTTTGACCTCTACCATAGCATCCACGTTGTTCATGATCCTAGGCCTCCATGGATAAAAAAAATGGATGAGGCGAGATGTGAGAATGTGGGTGTCCCAGGGAAGAAAAGAAGTAGGAGAATCGTGGTAAAGACCCAGACCGGAAAAGGACCGCAAATTCCCTCTATCCCTCATCAGCGGACTTCTCACTGATTGCCCAGGATTTGCTAATGAATGCTTCTTCATCCGGTGTGGATGGATCAGCAAGGGTCACTCAGGATGACGTGCAAGGTTGTGAATAATGAAGGTAAACAGTAAACCAAACAGCATGTAGCACAAACATCCTCCTTTATTGCTAAAAAAGGTTTTGTCATGAAATTCGGCTGTTAGTTGTTGTCATCCTTTTGCTCCTCTTCTTTCCTTGGGATGCATCGCGGCACAAACATCTTGTTTAATAAAACTTTTCGTCTGTCCCCAGGAGCTTCTGTACCCTCTTCAACATCCATAGATTCCTCCTCCATAAAGGGACCTAGAGTTTTCATGACGTCTCTATGCATAGGGTCGTGTTTTAGATGTTCAAACCAATGAAGCTACTCCAAGTACAACCTTTGCAACCCTTGTCTGAAAACGGCTAGGAGGGTATTGAAAGCCTCGGCCTCAGCCACCTCTTCAGATGCTCCCTCTTCCAAGAACTTGTCTACTTGTTTGTCATAGCATTGACTAAGTGACTCTTTGACTTCTTGGCAAAGAGATTCCCAGGGGCTTTTGTACTCTAAGTCGGAGTCCCAATCACTGACGTATTCGTCCTGTGAATCAAGGTCCCCCTCTGAGTACGAGCTTTCTTCTTGGTCTTCTTCTTTCTCTTTTTTATTATTTCTCCCATTGCAGCATTGTGTGGAACTTCCTGAAATCCGTCAGCCATTGCTGTGTTTCCCACTTGTTCTTTGTCTAAGCAATTCCAACAGCCTTGCTTCTCGTGGCGGTCTCTGTTGTATCGTTGACTGAATGGTTATCGGTAATAGTGACAGAGATGTTCCATACCTTGGGGTCTTCCTCAAAATGAGCATCACCAGTTCGTCGACTGTTTTTATGCTCATTTTGAGCACCCAAGATCAGGCAACTCATTTTGCGGAAGTCGTGTTGAGGAACTCGTTCTGAGCACCCCGTATAGAGCACGCAATATAGAGCAACTCATTTTGAGCACCCCATAGCGAGCAACTCAATTTGAGCGCCGAAGATTGAGCAACCTTTTTTGAGAAACTCATGTTATGCAAGTCACCTTTAAGTCGTCAAGCTCTTCTTACACCGTTCTTTTGTGGGGATTGGTCACAGCTGAAATATCCTGTTGAAAGGGTAGTACGCATTGGCATGCATCCCTCAGACAGGTCCAAAATCCACCACCTCCCCTCTGTCTGAGGGAGGCTTGTCAACAAGGTATTTCAGCTGTGACCAATCCCCATGAAAGAACAGTGTAAGAAGAGCTTGACGACTTTCAGATGACTTGCTGAACATGAGTTTTTCAAAATGACTTCCTGAAAATAGGTTGCACGATCTTTGACACTCAAATTGAGTTGGTCGCTCTGGGATGCTCAAAATAGGTGGCTCGATATGGGGTGCTGAGAATGAGTTGCTCAACATGAGTTTGCAAAATGAGCTGCTCGATCTGGGTGCTCAAGATGAGCAGAAAAGCAGTCGACAAAGTCGTGATGCTCATTTTGAGGAAGCCCTCGGGGTATGGCACATCTCTGTCACTATTACTGATAACCATTCCGTCGAAGTTACAGCAGAGACCGCCATAAGAGGCAAGGCTGTTGAAATCGCTCAGACAAAAAAAAGTCGGAAGCACAACAATAGCTGATGGATTTCAGGAAGTCCACACGATGCTACAATGGAAGAAAGTAATGAAGAAGAGGACGAAGAAGACAGGGAAGATAGCTCGGACTCGCAGGAGGACCCCGATTTACAGGACGAATACGTCGGTGATTGGGAGTCCGACTTAGATTAAAAAAGCCCCTGGGAATCTCTTTGCCAAGAAGTCAAAGAGTCACTTAGTCAACGCTATGACAAACAAGTAGACAAGTTCTTGGAAGAGGGAGCGTCTGAAGAGGTGGCTGAGGCCGAGGCTTTCAACACCCTCCTACCCGTGTTCAGACGAAGGTTGCAAAGGTTCTACTAGAAGTAACTTCATTGGTTTCACACTGCTCTGTGCATAGAGACGTCATGAAAACTCTAGGTCGCTTTATTGGGGAGGAATCTATCCCTGTTGAAGAGGCTACAGAAACCGCTGTGGACGGATGGAAAGTTTTGCTGAACAGGATGTTTGAGCCGCAACCCATCCCAACACAAGAAGAGGAGCACGATGATGACAACAACTAAAAAGCGAATTTGATGACAGAACCTTTTTAGCAATACAGGAGGATGTTTGTGCTACATGCTGTCTGGTTTACTGTTCACCTTTATTATTTACAACCCTTGCGCAGCATTCCTTGCAACCCTTTCCTGATCCATCCACACTGGGTGAACAAGCATTCATTAGAAAAACCTGGGGAATCGGTGGGAAGACCTCTCATGGGGCATCGAAGGGGTTTCCAGTCGTGGTCCGTTGTGGGTCTTCACCTCCATTCTTCTACTTCTTTTCTTCCTCGGGGAACCGCCATACCCCCATCTTGCTTCATCCATGTTTCATCGATGGAGGCCAAGGACCATGGACGACGTGCACCCCTTTGCAGAGGTCAAATGAGACTTACTGCTGGCCAGAGGTTACCGTTTGCAGGAAATCGGGAAGTGCGAGTGACAGGCCCTCAAGCGCTTGGATGAGGACATTACGGACTTCGTGTCCTCGTTTGACCTCCGAGACTCCTTAGAGCCCAGGGAAGCCTTCTTTGGGAGCAGGAGCAATGCCATCCAGTTGTATCATCAAGTCGACCCCACCCAGAGAGATCAGATACGTTGTTACGATTATACCAGTCTCTACCCTTGGGTTCTACAAGTATGGCGAGTACCTGGTGGGGAATTTAATCTTCCTCTACGAACCTGAGACCACAGACCTCTCGCCGTACTTTCTGTCAGCCACGTGTACCATCTTGCCCCCTGCCTGCTTTACCATCCCGTGTTGCCGTACCAGTGCATTGACAAGTTGACCTTCCCGTTGTGCCGATGCTGCATGAAGGAGAACATCAACAGCCCCTTCCTGGACAAGGTCATTGCTTCTTTCGGTTTGAGACGACTCGATTTTTCGTTCCTCACTCCCCATCGACTGTGTCTTACAGGTACCCCAGTGTCACCTCGCGGATGTAGAACACGTTTTGCTGAGGACGTGGTGCACCCCAGAGGTTGCCAAGGTGGTAGAGAAGGGCTACTCCCTTAAGACCCATTAAGCAAAATTAGGGGATAGATTTTATGGAAAGGACGTGTCTGTGATTGGTAGAAAAGTCACGGGAGTGACATCACAACGGGTTGATAGACAGGGCCCTGCCCACCGTAAATGACCCTGGAGCGGAAGGGTTAAACTGGAAGTGACGGGTAAGGGAAAAGTGGGCATTCCAAGTAGGTGGTGGAGGTTTTGAGGGAAGAACAGGCGGAGTAAAGGAAAGGCCAAGTGAGGGTGGGTTTTTGGATGTCATAGGGAAGAAAGGATATCCCCTCCTCCACCTCCTTCCCCTCCTGCCCTCCCCCTCCTCCTCTTACCCTCTCGCCCTCCTCCCCTCCCCTTTCCTCCCCCACCCACTCCCTTCTTCCTCCTCCCCTCTACCTTCCTCCCTGTTCCCTCCTCGTATCCTCCTCCCCTCCTTGTCTCCCTTCGTCCCTCTCCTCCTCTGCCCATCTTCCTCCCTCTTCCTTCCCCTCCTTCCTTTGCCCCCTTTCCTCTACGCTCCTGCCGTCTCCCTCTCCCTCTTCTCTCCTCTCCCCTCCTCCCCTCTTTCTCCTCGTCTCTCCCTTTATCCGTCTGCCCCCTCTTCTACTCCTCCCCTCTTCCTATCCCCTACCCCTCTGCCCTTCTCATCTCCCCATCTCCTTCTCCTCCCCTCGCCTTTTCCTTCTCTTGCCCTCCCCTCTTTCTTCTCCCTCTTCCTTCCTCTCCCTGCACTTCTCCCCTTACCCTTCTGGCCTCTTCCTTCTCCTCTACTCCTCTGTGCCCTCTTCTCTTCCCTCTTCTTCCTGTCCTCTCTCTCGTCTTCTCCCTCTATCCTGCTCTCCTTTTCTTTCTCCCTACTGCCCTCTCAAATCCTTCCCTTGTCCTTCCCCTCCCCCTTCTCCTCTCCCTTGTTCCCCTCCGTTCTGTCCTCCTTCTGTTGCCCTCCTTCGCTTCTCCCATCGTCCTCTCCTCTTCTTCCTCCCTCATATTTCTTCGTCTTCTCCCCCTCCTTCTCTCCCTCCTCCCTCTACCCTCGTCTCCTCTTCCTGTTCTCTTCCTCCCTGTTCCTTCCACTTCTTCCCGTCCCCCTTCTCACTTCTTACTTCTCTCGCCCCTCCCTTTATCTACCCATCTTCCCTCCTTTCTTCTTCCCTACTCCTTTTGCCTGTCCTTCCCTCTACACTCTCACGTGTCCCTCTTCTCCTTCCCTCCCTCTCCTCCTCTCCTCCCTTCTTTCTCTCGTCTCTCCCTCTACCCGTTGCCCCCTCTTCTACTCCTCCTTTGTTCCTATCCCCTACTTTTCTGCCTTCCTCTCTCCCCATCTCCTTCTCCACTCGCCTTCTCCTATGTCTTTTCCCTCCTTTGTTCCTCTCCCTCTCCTTCTCTCCCTCCACTTATCCCTCCCCTTGTCTCCTTCCCTCCCTCTCCTCCTCTGCCCTCTTCCCTCCCTCTTCCTTCTTCTCCTCTCTTCCCCTCTCCCTCTTTCTGCTCTCATCTTCCTCTCCTACTCCCTTCAATCCTTCCCTTTCCTTCCCCTCCCCCTTCTCCTCTCCCCTCTCCCTCCGTTCTCTGTTCTCTACCTGCTCTCTGCTTCTCCCGTCTCCCTCTCCCCTCCTTCCCTCCCTTTCCTACTCTCTCTCCCTTCCTGTTTTCCTTCTCGTCTCTCCCTCTACCCGTCTTGTCTCCTCCCCTTCCCTACTTCTCCCGTCTTCTTTCCCTTTCTCCTGTGCCCTTTTCGTCACCCCATCTCTTCCTCCTCCCTTCGCCTTCTCATTCCTCTCTTCCCCTCCCCTCTCCCTCTCCTCTCCTGTTCCCTCTCATTTCTTTCCGTCCCCCTTCTCACTTCTTACTTCTCTCCGCCCCTCCCTTTTTCTACCCACTCTCCCTCCTGTCTTCCTTCCCCTCTCGTTTTGCCTCTTTCCTCTCTCTCGTCTGTCCCTCTACTCTCCTTCCTTCCTCTCCTCTCCTCCCCTTTTCCTACTCGTCTCTCCCTCTACCCGTCTGCCCCCCTCTACTACTCCTCCCCTCTTTCTATCCCCTCTTTCTACCCTTCTCATCTCCCCATCTCCTTCTCCATCGCCTTCTCCTTCGTCTTTTCCCCTCCCCTTCCCCTTCTCCCCTCTTCTTCCCTCTTCCCTCCACTTCTCCCCATCCCCTTGTCTCCTCTCCTCCTCTCCCCTCTTCCCTCCCTCTTCCTTCTTCTCCTCTCTTCTTTCTCCTCCTCTCGCCTCCTCTTATCTCCTCTCGCCTACTACCTTCTCAATCCTTCCCTTTTCCTTCCCCTCCCCTTCTCCTCTCCCTTCTCCCCTCCGTTCTCTCCTTCTCTATCCCTTCTCTCCTGCTTCTCCCGTCTCCCTCTCCCATCGTTCCTCCTTTCCTACCCTCTCCCCTTCCCTCCTTTTTCCTTCTCGTCTCTCCCTCTACCCATCTTCGTCTCCTTCCCTCCCCTACTCCTGTCTTCCTTTCCCTTTCTCCTCTGCCCTTCTCGTCCCTCATCTCTTCCTCCTCCCCTCACCTTCCTTTCTCTCTTCTCCTCCCTTCTCCTCCTCCTCTCTTCCTTTCCTGTCCCTCCATTTCTCCCTTTCTCGCTCTCCCTTTTCTCTCCCTCTCTGCCCATTCTTCCTCCCCTCTCCTTCCCCATCTCCTCTCTCTTCTTCTCCTCCTCCTACCCTCTCCTTTCCTTTCCGTGCCCTCCTCCCCTCCCTTCCCTTCTTTTCCCCTCTCCCGTCCTCCTCTTGCACTCCATCTCTCCCACTTCTCCCCTTCGTCTTAGCTCCTCCCGTTTCCCTCCCCCTCCTTGCCCCTCTCCTTCCTTCTCCCTGCTCCCCTCCTGCCCTCTCCCTTTCCCTTGCTCTCCTCTTCCCTCCTCTTCTTCTCATCTCCTCCTCTCCTCTTTCCCCTCTCCTTCTCTCCTTCCTTCCCTCCCCCTCGTCCTCTCTTCCCCTTCCTCCTCCCTCTTTCTATTCTCAGGGTGAGCTTATTCATGGGGCCCAGTGTTCCCGTGACGAGATAAGACAAAAGTGGGCATGCCAAGTGGGGAGTGGGGCTTTTGGATGTCATCGGAAATAGGGGATACCCCCTCCTAACCTCCTCTCTCCCATCTCTTTGGGTGTGCTGAGGTCGTGGAACCCAGTGTTCACGTGACTTGATGCGAGAATCGTTTATGGGGATAAATTGAATGTCACTTTATCCCGAAAAGTGATTCTCGCATGACGTCACATGAATACTGGGTTTCTTGACGTTAGTCCACCTAAAGAAGAGGGGAAGTGGGGGTCTCCCCTCTTGCCCATGACATCCAAAAACCTACCCCTACTCTGCCTTTCCCTTTCTCCGCCTGATTTCCCCAAAACATCCACCCACACCTCCCACTTGGCATGCCCACTTTTACCTTATGCCGTGCCCGGAATACTGGGTTCCATGATGTCAGCTCACTTAAAGAGGAGGGGGACGGGAGGAGGGGCTATCTGTTCTTTACCATGACATCCCAAAACCCACCCCCACTTGGCCTTTCCCTTACTTCGCCACAAAATCCCCCACTACTCAGGATGCCCACTTTTCCCTTATGCTGTCACTTCTAGTTCACTGCTTGCGAGGCAGGGTCATATTGGTGGGTGGGGCCCTGTCCGTCAAGCCATTGTGACGTCACTCCCTTGCCCTTTTCTACCAATCACAGACCCATCTTTCTTTCCCTCATTTGCTTAAAATCTATTCCATAATTTGGCAAAGTTGGGCTAAGGGGGGTAGCATTTGTCTACTGCCTTGGGCAATACTGGGCTGCGCAACATCCGCAGTAAAGCGTGTTGCGCATCTGCGTGGTGAAATTGGGGTACCTGCAAGACACAGATGCAGGGGAGTGAGGAACGAAGAATTGAATCGTCTCAAACAAAAGAAGCACTGACCTTGTCCAGCAAAGGTCTGGTGATGTTCTTCTACATCAAGTGTCGTGACAACGAAAAGGTCAACTTGTCACTGCACCAGTACGGCAACAGAGGATTGTAGAAGCCGGCAGTTGGCAGGACAGTACACTTGGCTAACCCAAAGTACGACAAGAGGTCCGTGGTTTCAGGTTCTTAGACAAAGATTGGATGCCCTACATGGTACTCGCCGTATTTGTTGACCCAAGGGTATAGACTGGTATGATCGTAATAACGCATCTGTTTTCCCTGGGTGGGGTTGACTTGGCGGTACAACCAGATGGCGTTGGTGCTGATCCAGAAGAAAGCTTCTCTGGGGTCTAATGGATCCTGGAGATCCAATGAAGCCAATGAAGTCGGTAATCTCCTCATCCAAGCGCCTGAGGACCTGCCACTCGCACTGGCAGATTTCCTGCAAATGGTAACCTCTGGCCAGCAGTAAGTCCCGTTTGACCTCTACCATAGCATCCACGTTGTTCATGATCCTAGGCCTCCATGGATAAAAAAATGGATGAGGCGAGATGTGAGAATGTGGGTGTCCCAGGGAAGAAAGGAAGTAGGAGAATCGTGGTAAAGTCCCAGACCGGACAAGGACCGCAAATTCCCTCTATCCCTCATCAGCGGACTTCTCACTGATTGCCCAGGATTTGCTAATGAATGCTTCTTCATCCGGTGTGGATGAATCAGCAAGGGTCACTCAGGATGACGGGTAAGGTTTGTGAATAATGAAGGTAAACAGTAAACCAAACAGCATGTAGCACAAACATCCTCCTTTATTGCTTAAAAAGGTTTTGTCATCAAATTCGGCTGTTAGTTGTTGTCATCCTCTTGCTCCTCTTCTTGCCTTGGGATGCATCGCGGCACAAACATCCTGTTTAATAAAACTTTTCGTCTGTCCCCAGCAGCTTCTGTACCCTCTTCAACATCCATAGATTCCTCCTCCATAAAGGACCTAGAGTTTTCATGACGTCTCTATGCATAGGGTCGTGTTTTAGATGTTCAAACCAATGAAGCTACTCCAAGTACAAGCTTCGCAACCCGTCTGAAAACGGCTAGGAGGGTATTGAAAGCTTCGGCCTCAGCCACCTCTTCAGATGCTCCCTCTTCCAAGAACTTGTCTACTTGTTTGTCATAGTGTTGACTAAGTGAATCTTTGACTTCTTGGCAAAGAGATTCCCAGGGGCTTTTGTAGTCTAAATCGGAGTCCCAATCACTGACGTATTCGTTCTCTAAATCAGGGTCCTCCTCCGAGTCCCAGCTTTCTTCCTTGTCTTCTTCTTCCTCTTCTTTTTCATTACTTTCTTCCATTGACGCATCCTGTGGAACTTCCTGAAATCCATCAGCTAATGTTGTGCTTCTGACTTTTTTTTGTCTAAGCGATTCCAACAGCCTTGCCTCTCACTGCAGTCTCTGTTGTAACTTCAACTGAAAGGTTATCAGTAATAGCAACAGAGATGTGCCACACCCCGAGGGCTTCCTAAAAATGAGCATGACGACTTCGTCGACTGTTTTTGTGCTCATCTTGAGCACCCCTGATCGAGCAGCTCATTTTGCGAAACTCCTGTTGAGCAACTCATTCTCAGCACCCATATCGAGCCACCTATTTTGAGCACCCAATATCGAGCAACTCATTTCGAGCATCCCAGACCAACCAACTCAATTTTAGCGCCAAAGATCGAGCAACCTATTTTGAGAAAGTCATTTTGAAAAACTCATGTTCAGCAAGTCATCTTAAAGTCATCAAGCTCTTCTTACACTGTTCTTTCGTGGGATTGGTCACAGCGTAAATACCTTGTTGAAAGGGTAGTACACATTGACACGCCTCCCTCAGACAGCGGGGAGGTGGTGCATTTTGGACCTGTCTGAGGGATGCATGCCAATGAGTACTACTCTTTCAACAGGATATTTCAGCTTTGACCAATCCCCACAAACGAACGGTGCAAGAAGAGCTTGATGACTTAAAGGTGACTTGGGTAACACGAGTTTCTCAAAAAAGGTTGCTCAATCTTTGGCGCTCAAATTGAGTTGCTCGCTCTTGGGTACTCAAAATGAGTTACTCTATATGGGGTGCTTAAAATGGGTTGCTCTATACGGCGTGCTCAGAATGAGTTGCTCAACACGAGTTTCACAAAATGAGTCGCTTCATCTTGGGTGCTCAAAATGAGCATAAAAACAGTCGACGAACTGGTGATGCTCATTTTGAGGAAGGCCCCGGGGTATGGACCATCTCTGTCGCTTTTCCAATAACCATTCAGTCGAAGATACAACAGAGACTCCCACGAGAAGCTAGGCTGTTGGAATTGCTTAGACAAAGAACAAGTGGGAAGCACAGCAATGGCTGACGGATTTCAGGAAGTTCCACACGATGCTGCAATGGGAGAAATAATGAAGAAGAAGAGGACGAAGAAGACAAGGAGGACCTTGATTCAGAGGATGAATACAGCACTGATTTGGACTCCGACTCTGATTACAAAAGCCCCCGGGGATCTCTTCGCAAGAAGTCAGAGTCACTTAGTCAATGGTATGACAAACAAGTAGACAAGTTCTAGAAAGAGGGAGCATCTGAAGAGGTGGCTGAGGCAAAGGCTTTCAATACCCTCCTACCCGTTTTCAGACGAAGGTTGTGAAGGTTGTACTTCAACGTCTAAAACACGGCTCTGTGCAAAGTGACGTCATGAAAACTCTTTGTCGCTTTATGGAGGAAAAAACTATTGAGTTTGAAGAGGCTACAGCAGCCGCTGTGGACAGAGGGGAAGTTTTACTGAACAGGATGTTTTAGCCGCGACCCATCCCAACACAAGAAGAGGAGCAGGACGATGATGACAACTAAAAAGCGACTTTGATGACAGAACCTTTTTAGCAATACAGGAGGATGTTTTGCTACATGCTGTCTTTTTTACTGTTCACCTTCATTATTCACAACCCTTGCCCGGCATTCTTAGGAACAGTTGCCTGATCCATCCACACTGGGTGAACAAGCATTCATTAGAAAAACCTGGGGAATCGGTGGGAAGACCTCTCATGGGGCATCGAAGGGGTTTCCAGTCGTGGTCCGTTGTGGGTCTTCACCTCCATTCTTCTACTTCTCGGGGAACCGCCATACCCCCATCTTGCTTCATCCATGTTTCATCGATGGAGGCCAAGGACCATGGACGATGTGCACCCCTTTGCAGAGGTCAAACGAGACTTACTGCTGGCCAGAGGTTACCGTTTGCAGGAAATCGGGAAGTGCGAGTGACAGGCCCTCAAGCGCTTGGATGAGGACATTACGGACTTCGTGTCCTCGTTTGACCTCCGAGACTCCTTAGAGCCCAGGGAAGCCTTCTTTGGGGGCAGGAGCAATGCCATCCAGTTGTATCATCAAGTCGACCCCACCCAGAGAGATCAGATACGTTGTTACGATTATACCAGTCTCTACCCTTGGGTTCTACAAGTATGGCGAGTACCTGGTGGGGAATTTAATCTTCCTCTACGAACCTGAGACCACAGACCTATCGCCGTACTTTCTGTCACCCAGGTGTACCATCTTGCCCCCTGCCTGCTTGTACCATCCCATGTTGCCGTACCAGTGCATTGACAAGTTGACCTTCCCGTTGTGCCGATGCTGCATGAAGGAGAACATCAACAGCCCCTTCCTGGACAAGGTCATTGCTTCTTTCGGTTTGAGACGACTCGATTTTTCGTTCCTCACTCCCCATCGACTGTGTCTTACAGGTACCCCAGTGTCACCTCGCGGATGTAGAACACGTTTTGCTGAGGACGTGGTGCACCCCAGAGGTTGCCAAGGTGGTAGAGAAGGGCTACTCCCTTAAGACCCATTAAGCAAAATTAGGGGATAGATTTTATGGAAAGGACGTGTCTGTGATTGGTAGAAAAGTCACGGGAGTGACATCAAACGGGTTGATAGACAGGGCCCTGCCCACCGTAAATGACCCTGGAGCGGAAGGGTTAAACTGGAAGTGACGGGGTAAGGGAAAAGTGGGCATTCCAAGTAGGTGGTGGAGGTTTTGAGGGAAGAACAGGCGGAGTAAAGGAAAGGCCAAGTGAGGGTGGGTTTTTGGATGTCATAGAGAAGAAAGGATATCCCCTCCTCCTCCTCTTACCCTCTCGCCCTCCTCCCCTCCCCTTTCCTCCCCCACCCACTCCCTTCTTCCTCCTCCCCTCTGCCTTCCTCCCCTGTTCCCTCCTCGTATCCCCTTCTCCCCTCCTTTTCTCCCTTCGTCCCCTCTCCTCCTCTACCCATCCTTCCCTCCCCTCTTCCTTCCCCTCCTTCCTTTGCCCCCTTCCCTCTACGCTCCTGCCGTCTCCCTCTCCCCTCCTTCCCTCCCTCTCCTCCCCTCCTCCCCACTTTGTCCCTCGTCTCTCCCTTTATCCGTCTGCCCCCCTCTTCTACTCCTCCCCTCTTCCTATTCCCTACCCCTCTGCCCTTCTCATCTCCCCATCTCCTTCTCCTCCCCTCGCCTTCTCCTTCTCTTGCCTTCCCCTCTCCCCTTCTCCCCTCTTCCTTCCCTCTCTCCCCACTTCTCCCCCTTACCCTTCTGGCCTCTTCCTTCTCCTCTACTCCTCTGCGCCCTCTTCTCTTCCCTCTTCCTTCCTGTCCTCTCTTCTCGTCTCCTTTCCTCTATCCTGTCTCCTTTTCCTTTCTCCCTACTGCCCTCTCCAATCCTTCCCTTGATCTTCCCCCCCCCTTCTCCCCTCCCCTTGTTCTCCCCTCCGTTCTGTCCTCCTTCTGTCGTCCTCTACTTCGCTTCTCCCATCGCCCTCTCCTCTCCTTCCCTCCCCTCATATTTCTTCGTCTTCTCCCCCTCCTTCTCTCCCTTCTCCCCTCCTCTCTTCTCCCCTCTGCCCTCGTCTTCTCTCCCTGTTCTCTTCCTCCCCTGTTCCTTCCACTCTTCCCGTCCCCCTTCTCACTTCTTACTTCTCTCCGCCCCCTCCCCTTATCTGCCCATCCTTCCCTCCTTTCTTCCTTCCCCTACTCCTTTTGCCTGTCTTTCCCTCTACACTCCTCACGTGTCCCTCTACTCTCCTTCCCTCCCTCTCCTCCTCTCCTCCCTTCTTTTCTTCTCGTCTCTCCCTCTACCCGTCTGCCCCCCTCTTCTACTCCTCCCCTGTTCCTATCCCCTACTTTTCTGTCCTTCTCATCTCCCCATCTCCTCCACTCGCCTTCTCCTATGTCTTTTCCCCTCCTTACTTCCCTTCTACCCTTTTCCTTCTCTCTCCCCTCCACTTATCTCCATCCCCCTTGTCTCCTCTCCCTTCTCCTCTCCTCCTCTGCCCCCTCTTTCCTCCCCTCTTCCTTCTTCTCCTCTCTTCCCCTCTCCCCTCTTTCCTGCTCTCATCTTCCTCTCGCCTACTACCCTCTCAAATCCTTCCCTTTTCCTTCCCCTCCCGCTTCTCCTCTCCCATTCTTCTCCCTCCGTTCTCTCCTTCTCTAGCCCTCCTCTCTGCTTCTCCCGTCTCCCTCTCCCCTACTTCCCTCCCTTTCCTAACCTCTCCCCTTCCCTGTTTTTCCTTCTCGTCTCTCCCTCTACCCGTCTTCGTCTCCTCCCCTCCCCTACTCCTCCCGTCTTCCTTTCCCTTTCTCCTGTGCCCTTTTCGTCACCCCATCTCTTCCTCCTCCCTTCGCCTTCTCATTCCTCTCTTCCCCTCCCCTCTCCCCTCCTCTCTTCCTTTCCTGTCCCCTCCACTTCTCCCCCTCCCCCTTCTCGCCTCTCCTTTTTCCTCTTCCTCTCTGCTCCCTCTTTCCTCCTTTCCTCCTTCCCCTCCATTCTTCCCTTCTTTCCCCGTTCCTCTCATCTTCTCCCCTCCTTCCTTTTTTTTCCTTTCCTTCCGTGCCCGTCCTTCCCTCCCTTCCCTTCTCTTTCCCTCTCCCGTCCTCCTCTTGCACTCTCCATCTCTCCCACTTCTCCCCTCCCCTCTCAGCTCCTCCCGTTTCCCTCCCCCTCCTTCCCCTCTCCTTCCCTCTCGCCTGCTCCCTCCTGCCTCTCCCTTACCCTTTGCTCTCCTCTCCCCCTCTCTTCTCCCCATCTCCTCCTCTCCTCTTTCCCTCTCTCCTTCCTTCTCCCCCCCCTCCTCATCTCTTCCCCTTCCTCCTCCCTCTTTCTGTTCTCAGGGTGAGCTTATGTCATGGGGCCCAGTGTTCCCGTGACGAGATAAGACAAAAGTGGGCATGCCAAGTGGGGAGTTGGGCTTTTGGATGCCATCGGAAATAGGGGATACCCCCTCCTAACCTCCTCTCTCCCATCTCTTTGGGTGTGCTGAGGTCGTGGAACCCAGTGTTCACGTGACTTGATGCGAGAATCGTTTATGGGGATAAATTGAATGTCACTTTATCCCGAAAAGTGATTCTCGCATGACGTCACATGAATACTGGGTTTCTTGACGTTAGTCCACCTAAAGAAGAGGGGAAGTGGGGGTCTCCCCTCTTGCCCATGACATCCAAAAACCTACCCCACTCCTCCTTTCCCTTTCTCCGCCTGATTTCCCCAAAACATCCACCCACACCTCCCACTTGGCATGCCCACTTTTACCTTATGCCGTGCCCGGAATACTGGGTTCCATGATGTCAGCTCACTTAAAGACGAGGGGGACGGGAGGAGGGGCTATCTGTTCTTTACCATGACATCCCAAAACCCACCCCCACTTGGCCTTTCCCTTACTTCGCCACAAAATCCCCCACTACTCAGGATGCCCACTTTTCCCTTATGCTGTCACTTCTAGTTCACTGCTTCCAATGCAGGGTCATATTGGTGGGTGGGGCCCTGTCCGTCAAGCCATTGTGACGTCACTCCCTTGCCCTTTTCTACCAATCACAGACCCATCTCTTTCTTTCCCTCATTTGCTTAAAATCTATTCCATAATTTGGCAAAGTTGGGCTAAGGGGGGTAGCATTTGTCTACTGCCTTGGGCAATACTGGGGTGCACAACGTCCGCAGTAAAGCGTGTTGCGCATCTGCTTGGTGAAATTGGGGTACCTGCAAGACACAGTCGCTGGGGAGTGAGGAACGAAGAATTGAATCGTCTCAAACAAAAGAAGCACTGACCTTGTCCAGCAAAGGTCTGGTGATGTTCTTCTACATCAAGTGTCGTGACAACGAAAAGGTCAACTTGTCACTGCACCAGTACGGCAACAGAGGATTGTACAAGCCGGCAGTTGGCAGGACAGTACACTTGGCTAACCCAAAGTACGACAAGAGGTCCGTGGTTTCAGGTTCGCAGACAAAGATTGGATACTTTACTGGGTACTCGCCGTATTTGTTGACCCTAGGGTATAGACTGGTATGATCGAATAACGCATCTGTTTTCCCTGGGTGGGGTTGACTTGGCGGTACAACCAGATGGCGTTGGTGCTGATCCAGAAGAAAGCTTCTCTGGGGTCTAAGGGATCCTGGAGATCCAATGAAGCCACAAAGTCGGTAATCTCCTCATCCAAGCGCCTGAGGACCTGCCACTCGCACTGGCAGATATCCTGCAAATGGTAACCTCTGGCCAGCAGTAAGTCCCGTTTGACCTCTACCATAGCATCCACGTTGTTCATGATCCTAGGCCTCCATGGATAAAAAAATGGATGAGGCGAGATGTGAGAATGTGGGTGTCCCAGGGAAGAAAGGAAGTAGGAGAATCGTGGTAAAGACCCAGACCGGACAAGGACCGCAAATTCCCTCTATCCCTCATCAGCGGACTTCTCACTGATTGCCCAGGATTTGCTAATGAATGCTTCTTCATCCGGTGTGGATGAATCAGCAAGGGTCGCTCAAGATGAGGGGCAAGGTTTGTGAATAATGAAGGTAAACAGTAAACCAAACAGCATGTAGCACAAACATCCTCCTTTATTGCTAAGAAAGGTTTTGTCATCAAATTCGGCTGTTAGTTGTTGTCATCCTCTTGCTCCTCTTCCTTCCTTGGGATGCATCGCGGCACAAACATCCTGTTTAATAAAACTTTTCGTCTGTCCCCAGCAGCATCTGTACCCTCTTCAACATCCATAGATTCCTCCTCCATAAAGCAACCTAGAGTTTTCATGACGTCTCTATGCATAGGGTCGTGTTTTAGATGTTCAAACCAATGAAGCTACTCCAAGTACAAGCTTCGCAACCCGTCTGAAAACGGCTAAGAGGGTATTGAAAGCCTCGGCCTCAGCCACCTCTTCAGATGCTCCCTCTTCCAAGAACTTGTCTACTTGTTTGTCATAGTGTTGACTAAGTGAATCTTTGACTTCTTGGCAAAGAGATTCCCAGGGGCTTTTGTAGTCTAAATCGGAGTCCCAATCACTGACGTATTCGTTCTCTAAATCAGGGTCCGCCTCCGAGTCCCAGCTTTCTTCCTTGTCTTCTTCTTCCTCTTCTTTTTCATTACTTTCTTCCATTGACGCATCCTGTGGAACTTCCTGAAATCCATCAGCTAATGTTGCGCTTCTTACTTTTTTTTGTCTAAGCGATTCCAACGGCCTTGCCTCTCACTGCAGTCTCTGAAAGGTTATCAGTAATAGCAACAGAGATGTGCCACACCCCGAGGGCTTCGTAAAAATGAGCATGACGACTTCGTCGACTGTTTTTGTGCTCATCTTGAGCACCCCTGATCGAGCAGCTCATTTTGCGAAACTCCTGTTGAGCAACTCATTCTCAGCACCCATATCGAGCCACCTATTTTGAGCACCCAATATCGAGCAACTCATTTCGAGCATCCCAGACCGACCAACTCAATTTTAGCGCCAAAGATCGAGCAACCTATTTTGAGAAAGACATTTTGAAAAACTCATGTTCAGCAAGTCATCTTAAAGTCATCAAGCTCTTCTTACACTGTTCTTTCGTGGGGATTGGTCACAGCGTAAATACCTAGTTGAAAGGGTAGTACACATTGACACGCCTCCCTCAGACAGCGGGGGAGGTGGTGCATTTTGGACCTGTCTGAGGGATGCATGCCAATGAGTACTACTCTTTCAACAGGATATTTCAGCTTTGACCAATCCCAACAAACGAACGGTGCAAGAAGAGCTTGATGACTTAAAGGTGACTTGGGTAACACGATTTTCTCAAAAAAGGTTGCTCAATCTTTGGCGCTCAAATTGAGTTGCTCGCTCTTGGATGCTCAAAATGAGTAACTCTATATGGGGTGCTTTAAATGGGTTGCTCTATACGGCGTGCTCAGAATGAGTAGCTCAACACGAGTTTCACAAAATGAGTCACTTCATCTTGGGTGCTCAAAATGAGCATAAAAACAGTCGACGAACTGGTGATTCTCATTTTGAGGAAGGCCCCGGGGTATGGACCATCTCTGTCGCTTTTGCCAATAACCATTCAGTCGAAGATACAACAGAGACTCCCACGAGAAGCTAGGCTGTTGGAATTGCTTAGACAAAGAACAAGTGGGAAGAACAGCAATGGCTGACGGATTTCAGGAAGTTCCACACGATGCTGCAATGGGAGAAATAATGAAGAAGAAGAGGACGAAGAAGACAAGGAAGAAAGCTTGTACTCAGAGGAGGACCTTGATTCAGAGGATGAATACAGCACTGATTTGAACTCCGACTCTGATTACAAAAGCCCCCGGGGATCTCTTCGCAAGAAGTCAGAGTCACTTAGTCAATGGTATGACAAACAAGTAGACAAGTTCTAGAAAGAGGGAGCATCTGAAGAGGTGGCTGAGGCAAAGGCTTTCAATACCCTCCTACCCGTTTTCAGACGAAGGTTGTGAAGGTTGTACTTGAGGCAACTTTATTGGTTTCAACGTCTAAAACACGGCTCTGTGCAAGTTACGTCATGAAAACTCTTTGTCGCTTTATGGAGGAGAAAACTATTGAGTTTGAAGAGGCTACAGCAGCCGCTGTGGAGAGAGGGAAAGTGTTACTGAACAGGATGTTTTAGCCGCGACCCATCCCAACACAAGAAGAGAAACATCACGATGATGACAACAAAAAAGCGACTGTGATGACAGAACTTTTTTAGCAATACAGGAGGATGTTTTGTGCTACATGCTGTCTGATTTACTGTTCACCTTCATTATTCACAACCCTTGCCCGGCATTCTTTGGAACCATTGCCTGATCTATCCACACTGGGTGAACAAGCATTCATTAGAAAAACTTGGGGAATCGGTGGGAAGACCTCTCATGGGGCATCGAAGGGGTTTCCAGTCGTGGTCCGTTGTGGGTCTTCACCTCCATTCTTCTACTTCTTTTCTTCCTCGGGGAACCCGCATACCCCCATCTTGCTTCATCCATGTTTCATCGATGGAGGCCAAGGACCATGGACGACGTGCACCCCTTTGCAGAGGTCAAACGAGACTTACTGCTGGCCAGAGGTTACCGTTTGCAGGAAATCGGGAAGTGCGAGTGACAGGCCCTCAAGCACTTGGATGAGGACATTACGGACTTCGTGTCCTCGTTTGACCTCCGAGACTCCTTAGAGCCCAGGGAAGCCTTCTTTGGGGGCAGGAGCAATGCCATCCAGTTGTATCATCAAGTCGACCCCACCCAGAGAGATCAGATACGTTGTTACGGTTATACCAGTCTCTACCCTTGGGTTCTACAAGTATGGCGAGTACCTGGTGGGGCATCTAATCTTCCGCTACGAACCTGAAACCACAGACCTCTCACTCTACTTTCGGTCAGCCAAGTGTACCATCTTGCCCCCTGCCTGCTTGTACCATCCCGTGTTGCCGTACCAGTGCATTCACAAGTTGAACTTCCCGTTGTGCCGATGCTGCATGAAGGAGAACATCAACAAGCCCTTCCTGGACAAGGTCATTGCTTCTTTCGGTTTGACACAACTAGATTTTTCGTTCCTCACTCCCCATCGACTGTGTCTTACAGGTACCCCAGTGTCACCTCGCGGATGCAGAACACGTTTTACTGAGGACGTGGTGTACCCCAGAGGTTCCCAAGGTGGTAGACTAATGCTACCCCCTTAAGAACCATTAAGCAAAATTAGGGGATAGATTTTATGGAAAGGACGTGTCTGTCGTTGGTAGAAAAGTCACGGGAGTGACATAACAACGGGTTGATAGACAGGGCCCTTCCCACCGTAAATGACCCTGGAGCGGAAGGGTTAAACTGGAAGTGACGGGGTAAGGGAAAAGTGGGCATTGCAAGTAGGTGGTGGAGGTTTTGAGGGAAGAACAGGCAGAGGAAAGGAAAGGCCAAGTGAGGGTGGGTTTTTGGATGTGATAGGGAAGAGAGGATATCCCCTCCTCCACTTCCTTCCCCCCCTTCCCCACCCCTCCTCCTCTTACCCTCTCGCCCTCCTCCCCTCCCCTTTCCTCCCCCACCCACTCCCTTCTTCCTCCTCCCGTCTACCTTCCTCCCCGGTTCCCTCCTCGTATCCCCCTCCTCCCCTCCTTTTCTCCCTTCTCCCTTCGTCCCCTCTCCTCCTCTGCCCATCCTTCCCTCCCCTCTTCCTTCCCCTCCTCCCTTTTCCCCCTTCCCTCTACGCTCCTGCCGTCTCCCTCTCCCCTCCTACCCTCCCTCTCCTCCCCTCCTCCCCTCTTTCTCCCTCGTCTTTCCCTTTATCCGTCTACCCCCCTCTTCTACTCCTCCCCTCTTTCTATCCCTTACCCATCTGCCCATCTTTTCTCCCCATCTCCTCCTCTCCTCTTTCCCCCTCTCCTTATCTCCTTCCTTCCCTCCTCCCTCCTCTCTTCCCTCCTCCTCTCTTCTCTCCTCCCTTCCACTTCCTTCCCCCTCTTTCTATTCTCAGGGCGAGCTTATGTCATGGTGCCCAGTGTTCCCATGACGAGATAAGACAAAAGTGGGCATGCCAGGTGGGGAGCGGGGCTTTCGGATGTCATCGGAAATAGGGGATACCCCCTCCTAACCTCGTCTCTCCCATCTCTTTGGGTGTTCTGAAGTCGTGGAACCCAGTGTTCACATGACTTGATGCAAGAATCGTTTATGGGGATAAATTGAATGTCACTTTATGCCGAAAAGTGATTCTCGCATGACGTCACATCAACACTGGGTTTCTTGACGTTAGTCCACCTACAGAAGAGGGGAAGTGGGGGTCTCCCCTCTTGCCCATGACATCCAAAAACCTACGAAATGGCTTGTGTGCATTCAGTGAATAAATGAATAATAGTGTGATCAGCTGGACAAAAAGGACAGCGTGGATCTTCTTTCTTCATTTTGAACAGTAAGCTCTTTGTACACAGAATGTTATGAATAATTTTATACTGAAACATTGATAGCTTCACTTCTTTCGTTGCTTTGAAGGGCAGAAGATACAACTTGCCTAAGTTACCTTCTCGGTAACTTTGGTCACCAGCACTATGAAGAAGCTTTTTCCAACTTTGCGGGATGGAGTTAACTAGACCAAAGTATTGTAAAAAATTGCAATTTACATTAAACTTATTGAGAAAAGCGTTAAAGGTCAAGAAACAATTTCGCTGAGTGTCTCTAATATTCTAATATAATAGATATCTCTAATATTCAGAATTCCTGACTGATGCCACTGCGGAAAGTATATTTCTTTCCTCTCCAAAGTAATAAACTTATTATTCCAAAGAATTTGTTCGAGGACTTCATCTCTACTCTTTGGATTGGAAGCTATTAAATCTTGCCAGAATGTGATTATTTCGTGATAGAATTCAGGAGGTTGACTACTTAAATTGAGACGATCTACGTCATAGTTGCATGTGAAGAGCTCCAGCCCTCCAACGTTAGTAAGAAGCGACTTTGGGATGAGTTGCCTCTGAGACCATGTATTTAACAGCTTTCTTAAAGAAATCAATTTATCTCAGAAGTTCTTCTGTGAAGTCGCTTCACGGTCGTAGGAAAAGTGTACGCCTAGTGCATAAACCGGTTTATCACTGAGCGATAAGTCTAAAATTTTGTCTTTACTGTGACGCCAAGAGCCAAGCCATAACATTTCCTATTTTGTTTCATTTATTTTAAGGCCTGAACATTTCTCAAAATGATTTAGTAACTTGAAAAGGTTAAACACGGATTCACTGTCTTTCAAAATTACTGTCTGCGTATTGAGCTAATTTCACCTCTTGAGAACCGTCGTGTCCAATTTCGATTCCTTTGACTAAAACTGAGCGCCTTATTTGCTGTGCGAGAAACTCAATGGCTACAACAAACAACGAGCCCGATAATGGACACCTTTTCCGAACACCTCTCTCAAGAGAAAAGGGTTCTGACGCGTGGCCGTTGTTTATAACACAG